>BPLR01006904.1:0-93081 GCA_021605095.1 Caerostris extrusa | reverse complement strand
TTCTCCTGAATGCCAAAGGAGGAGGGCGTTCTTGCCAGTGTGTAGGTTTGGCGATTTGTCACTCTACACGTTCATTTTCACCCCAGGCTATTCCCACCGGAAGCTACCTTTTAATGTGAATTCAGAACTACTAACAAATATCCATGCCAAAGCAAGGATTCAAACCTGAAGCCTGTGGTACCAAAGAGCCAAGAGTGCGAGCCAACTACCATCAAGCAGTAGTCAATGTAGGAGGAAACACAGTTTACAATAGTAATTAATCAAAATTCAATTTCAATGCAAACTTATTTTATGATGATAAAGATGTTAAACTGTGATTTCATATTTATAATTCATTGAACATATTTTGGTAGTTGAGCTCATAGTTTTTGAAGTTGAAATCTTAAATTAAAATTTAAATTATCTATTAGTAATTTATTGATCTTAGAAAAATTATGCTAATAATTTCTTTTCACTTCTAAAATTTCGGAACACTTTTAACATATCTTACAAAAACAAATATTTAAAAACGTTGATGAAAAATTTCATTTCAAATTATTAAAGGCCAAACAATGAATTAATTATAAAGTTTAAAAAAAATGTTGGATTTGATAAAACTAGTTTTTTCCCCATCATATTTATAACAGCGCTATTAATGGTACACAAAATCCTCAGAAAAATTTGCAGATTTACCAAAAATTATTTTTGTTTCCAACATAAACATATCTTAAAATTTAAAACATCAAAAAAAAAAAAAAAAAAAAAAAAAAAACTTTCAAATAAAAGGCTAAATTATCAAATGCTCAGTATATAAATTACAAGGTTTTCATTTAAAATGCAAATAAATAATTAACATTCAACATTTTGCATAATTAATTAATGACAAAAAAATATTTCCAAATTTTGGCCTGAATCGTAGATTTCCTATCAGTCAAACACAGTCACAAGTTTAACAAAGCCCAATCAAAATCAAACATACACGTCATAAGCCAAACACCCTCCCACCTTATTTTCGTGACTTATCCATTAACGGTGGGTGAGTTGAAAATCCCACCTAGCTCACAGCCCAAAAAAGAAAGGCAGCACAGAATATTCTCTCACCAAAATACTAAAAATACAGTACAAATGGGACTAAAAAAGCAATTGCAAGTAAGAAGTTACCATTAACAGCAACGCAAGCACACCCTACAAGCAATCCTTTTTGTCGTAACTTCATATCACTTCTGTAACAGCCAACATTTGAAAAGAGGAAAAATTGATGGAAGAAAAACTAAAAAACTTTTCAATCCTCCCTGGATGAAAAGAATTGTCCTCCAATCACGCCCTTTGTGCTCGGTACAACCCCCTCCCGACCCTGAGGGGCCCCTCATGTGCCCTCTGTGTCAGGCTCCAAACGATAAAAATGAGTGAGTCCATAGAGTCCTTTCTTTCCACCCCGTGACTCAGAATCGTTCTGCCTAGCCCATTTTTTCCACCCTCTTTTAAAATCTCAAGTGGTTTGGCTTTTAAAATTTTATTAGTGTTGAAATATTTCGATGTCAACATCAGACCATGAAGAGTAAAAAATAACAAAAGGGAAAAGTCAATCCCACAGACCCACCTGAAAATTCTGGAAAGGGTTTTCCAATGCTTGGGCAAGTTGTTTGACTTGGTAGACTTTTAACTTTTAATATTTGCAAGAATTTCATTCAATTAAGTAAACTTGGAAGTAGTTGGTGACCATACTTCAGTACAATATATAAATGTATAAATGTGGTATGGGGGTCTGACCATTATAAAAGGTATAAAATGGGTGGAACAAAAATAGATAGTTTCATGGTAGAGTATTTCTATTTATAAAACTATTCAACTAATTTATGGGTCAGTTTTTTTTTTTTTTTGTCTTGAAAAATGCACTTTTTTAATACTTATTTTAGCAGATCTCTTTGAAATCAGTTAATCTTTTAAAATGCAATAAATAGGTTTAGGTTTCCAGCAGAACCATGTACTTTTAAACCTAAATGCAAAAATGGTCGAGATATAAATACTTACTACTTAATAAAATGTTTTTAATTTTTGTATTGCATTACAAACTTTTTGTGTATGTTTTGTACATAGGTGGGCCTTGTATTTCACTGTCGTATGCTGAAAAGTTCACCAATGGCCGATGTTACGAAGACTTTATCTTCCCAGACGATTATCATAGTAACTATCACGCATTTTCATGTCGTTTAGGAAAAAAAGGAGAAAAACTCTCACCCGGCAAAACAGCCTGACGGCCAACTGGCTTGCGTCTCTGGCCATTGGTAACGTTGATATGGATGCTTGTTTAGTCGTTCCGGAATCTATGTTAAACTGTAGGTCCCGGTCTACATAGCCCGAAATGTGCAGAAAATGAACGTATTAGAATGACAAACCAAATCCATCAGGCAGTCTGATCGTCGATGCTAAACATTTACCAATCGTAGTTGAGTTTATTCGGGGGCATGATGGCCGAGTAACTGGTGCTCAGTGGCACAGGTTTCGAGTTCCGCGAAGCCATGGATGTTTGTAGCGATTCAATCCATTTTAAACCGTAGGTACCAGCTAATATGACTATAGAGAGTTGGGCTACGGGTTGACAACCTTCCGTCGTAAAAATAAAATATTACCTGTCTCGAAATCTGCCAGTAGGTGGACAGCCTTGCCCATGGGCTGTTGCGTCATTGAAGAAGAAAAAGCCGAGTTTCTTGGGTTCGAAAAGGTGTGAATATCGAATCGAAATGGAATATGAGTTCCCAACACGCTAACTGAGCACATTAAAGAACCTTAAATATACGTGTAGGGCTAAATACGTATTTAATATACCCAAAATAAATTAAATATCAATGAATTTATTTTTATGAATGAGATTTGTATATTTCACTATATGGATTTAAGGTGTAATTAATTACATGTATATGAATAAGAAGGAAAAAATCAACTTATAAGTTTATGAACACTATATGCATACTTATAACAACATTAGAATCAACAATACTGAATTTTCATTACCATCCAAGTATTACTAACCAACTACTAAGTTTTGAAAGACATAATTCCATGCATTATTTTTAATATAACATTTATTCATTTAAAAACTAATAAATTTAATTGCATGCATACCGTAAAAGTAATTCAGCGTAATAAAAACTTTGTTAAATGACAAGAAATAACAACAAATTTAACGATGCACTAAAAAGAACCCTAATTATTACACAAAGTTCTTGACTAAAAACAGCATTAAGTATTTCACCATTTACAATTAAACTCCCCAACAACAACAAAAAACAGACATAAAACGGTACCACTTATAAAACAGCGCAAATCTTCTTTCTTTCTTTTAAGAAATCCCATTTTATTCTCTTAAAACTTTTTCTCCCCCACCAGAGGAATTTCTTTTAACATTTATTTGCTTTGTTTTAGCAAAAGACACTTCCAATTTTTAGAGTCATTCTTCGCAACCATCTTTAGAATCAAATGAGTAGTAATGTCTGCGATTTAGTAAATCGGCCATACATAAGTTAAGCCTAATCGAGACCCCTTAAATGAACTGGCTAACGAGGATAATAAAATAAAATGGTTACGAACCCGACGTCTTTCTTTTTCGAGATAATTCCCATTCAATGCAGACGATCTCAAGGCCCATTAAGGGATACTTTTAAATGTTTCCACGGTGTTCTTTTCATCAAAGGAAGCCGACGTTCGAGTTGTGCAATCGAACAACAAATGATTTGCAAGCCAAGAAAAGAAAAAAGACAACCATTTTGTTCTGAGAGCATTTGGGTATGAATTTCTGATGGCAATGTCGGCAATCTTTAAATAGGGTGTCGTTCATTTGTTAACAGGTACTGAAAACATTATTTGGATCAAATCATAAAGAAAATAAGTCATATATATTTATGTTTTTTTTTTTTTTTAATTCAAAATTTGTAAGAGTAGAATTTATTTGTATTTTTCACTGCACAATAAATTTGTTATGTATTTAGGGTTTAAAAGAAAGTTGCATTTTGGAATTTATCTAAATGAACTTTTTTAAAAGTGATGTCTAGTTATAAGTTTATGAACAATACATATATATTTATTACAACGATAGAATCAACAATATTGAATTTTGATTAAGATCCAATTATTACTAGTTAAATACTAAGTTTTGTCGAAAACATATTAACATGCATTATTTTTTATACAACATTTATTCGTTTTAAACAATAAAAACTAATAAATTTAATCGCTTGTATACCATAAATGTAATTCAACGAAATAAAACTGTTAAATGACAAGAAATAACAAATTTAACGATGCACTAAAAAAAAATCCTAAGTATTACAGTGTTCTCCACCTTCTTGACTAAAAACAGAATTAAGTATATCGCTATTCACAATTAAAGTCCCCAACAACAACAAAAAACAGACATAAAACGGTACCACTTACAAAACAGCTCGAATCTTCTTTCTTTAAGAAATCCCATTTTATTCTCTTAAAAACTTTTTCTCCTCACCAGAAGAATTTCTTTTTTAACATTTAGTCGCTTTGTTTTTTTAGTAAGACACTTCCAATTTTTGGAGTCATTCTTTGCAACCATCTTTAGAGAATCAAATGAGTAGTAATGTCTGCGATTTACTAAATCGGCCATACATAAGTTAAGCCTAATTGAGACCCCTTAAATGAACTGGCTAACGAGGATAATAAAATAAAATGGTTACGAACCCGACGTCTTTCTTTTTCTCGAAATAATTCCCATTCAATGCAGACGATCTCAAGGCCCATTAAGGGATACTTTTAAATGTTTCCACGATGTTCTTTTCATCAAAAGAAGCCGACGTTCGAGTTGTGCAATCGAACAACAAATGACTTGCAAGCCAAGAAAAGAAAAACAACAATTTTGTTCTGAAAGCATTTGGGTATGAATTTCTGATGCCGGCATTCTTTGAATAGGGTGTCGTTCATTTGTTAACAGGTATTGGATGCATTATTTGGATAGAATCATAAAGAAAATGCTTCATATAAATATTTTTTGTAAGAGTAGAATTTATTTTTATTTTTCATTGCTCAATAAATTTGTTACGAGTTTAGGGTTTAAAAGAAAGTTGCATTTTAAAATTTAACTAAATGAACCTTTTAAACGTAAAAATAATTTGTATTGTTAAGATTAATATTGCTGAAGTGATTTTCTTTTGCTCATATGTTATATCATTTTTTAAGTATCTTTTATAATCGTTTTATGGTTATGGCATGTTTCGTTGTATTGTTCATTGTGTTACATCTTCACAGATGTAAGGAAATTTTTAATAAAATAAATTAATAAATTTATTGATTCATAATGACTATTCCTTTGCATAAGTCTTTATATAAACTTCATATGAAAATTCGAGTTCAAAGTTATTTTATTCAGCATCCCAATATTTTTTTTTTTCTAATGCAGCTGGCAAACACTTAGACAGTTGTTTTGGATGCCTTAAGACAAGCGCTGCACAGACGTTACTCATTACAACTACCCAGGAGTTGCGTGTAACTTGAAGATAAGCTACGGACGTGGAATAACAATACCCCGCAACGGTTATAAAACAGCTCAAATCTTCTTTCTTTAAGAAATCCCATTTTATTCTCTTAAAAACTTTTTCTCCCCACCAGAAGGGATTTCTTTTTAACATTTATTTGCTTTGTTTTTTTGTAGACAGTCCAATTTTTGGAGTCATTCTTTGCAATCATCTTTAGAGAATCAAATGTAATGTCTATATAAGTTTATGAACACTACATATATACTTATTACAACACTAGAATCAACAATATTGAATTTTCATTAACATCCAGTTATTACTAACCAAATACATAAAAGTTCTGAAGAAAAACATAAATATATGCATTATTTTTAATATAACATATATTCATTTTAAAAACTAATAAATTTAATCACATGCATACCGTAAAAGTAATTCAACAAAATAAAACTGTTAAATGACAAAAAAAAAAATGACAAAATAACAACAAATTTAACGACATTTAAAAAAACCCTAATTATTACACTGTTCTTCCCCTTCTTGGCTAAAAACAGAATTAAGTATTTACAATTAAAGTCCCAACAACAACAAAAAAAAGACATAAAACGGCACCACTTATAAAACAACGCGAAACTTCTTTCTTTCTTTACTTTTAGGAAATCCCATTTTATTCTCTTAAAAGAAATTCTTTTAGAGGGGGAGAAAAAGTTTTTAACATTTATTTGCTTTGTTTTTGCAAGACACTTCCAATTTTTGGAGTCATTCTTTGCAACCATCTTTAGAGAATCAAATGAGTAGTAATGTCTGCGATTTAGTAAATCGGCCATACATAAGTTAAGCCTAATCGAGATCCCTTAAATGAACTGGCTAACGAGGATAATAAAATAAAATGGTTACGAACCCGATGTCTTTCTTTTCCGAGATAATGCCCATTCAATGCAGACGATCTCAAGGCCCATTAAGGGATACTTTTTAAATGTTTCCCGATGTTCTTTTCATCAAAAGAAGCCGACGCTCGAGTTGTGCAATCGAACAACAAATGACTTGCAAGCCAAGAAAAGAAAACAACAATTTTGTTCTGAAAGCATTTGGGTATGAATTTCTGATGTCGGCATTCTTTGAATAGGGTGTCGTTCATTTGTTAACAGGTACTGGATGCATTATTTGGATCGAATCATAAAGAAAATCATAAAGAAAATGCGTCGTATATGTATATATATATATTTTAAATATTTTTAAATTCAAACTTTGTAGGAGTAGAATTTATTTTTATTTTTCAATGCACAATAAATTTGTTAAGAGTTTAGGTTTTAAAAGAAAATTGCCTTTTGGAATTTATCTAAATGAACCTTTCTAAGCGTGAAAATAATTTTTTATTGTTAAGATTAATATAACTAAAGTGATATTCTTTTCGTTGTTATGTCTTTTTTAAACTATCTTTTAAAAATCGTTTTAAGGTTATGGCATGTTTCATTGCATTGTTCATTCTGTTACATCTCCATAAATGTAAGGAAATATTTAATAATAAAAATAATAATAATAATTTTATTGAATCATAATTACTATTCGTTTGTATGTAAGAAAATTTTTATTAATAACATAAATAAATAATTTTATTGATTCATAATTACTATTCGTTTATACGTAAGAAAATTTTTAATAATAATAATGTAGATTAATAATTTTATTGATTCTAAAGACTATTAGTTTGTATATGTCTTTATATATAAAGACTTATACGAAATATCATCAAATAAGAAGATACGAAAATGTGTATTTAAAGTTATTTTAATCAGCTTTCCAATCGTACAAAATTAAATAATTTCTCATCGTTTTCTTTAGTATACAATATTTATATTCCAAATTTGTACATTATATATGACATTATAACGTACGAGTCATTCGAGAAATCTTAAGCACCAATTATTGGACTCTGAAGCATATATATATATATATTCTTATTTGGGCCTTAGGAATTTCTAAAATATAGTAATAACTCAAAAGTACCTTACTTATATTTCTAACGTGACAGGTTTTGGAGGTAGTTGTTAACGAAGATGTTTTTGTGCAGACACATCTTTCCGCAATTTAAAAATGTACCTGACTAATATAGAAACCAGAATAAAATTTAGTGCGAACCGCATTTACTGTGAATATACAATGTAAACCTCGCTACACACAAATAGGACCCGCATTTTGTCATTATCCGTATTAACCTCATAATACAGTCTGTCGTTATCCGTTTTAACCTCATAATAAAGTCTGTCATTATCCATTTTAACCTCATAATACAATTCAGATGACATCACGATTAAAAATTCTCGACAATAATCATTCAGTATAGCAGTCAAATTCACTTTAGTTTCTAAAATATAATAATAAATCAAAAGTCCTTTATTTGCACTGTTAACGTGGAGATTTTAGGAGGTGGTTATTAACAAAGACATGTATTTGCAAAGACATCTTTCCACAATTTAAAATGCACCCGAGTTCAAATATAGAAACCTGAATCAA
The DNA here is from genome assembly GCA_021605095.1 of Caerostris extrusa. Taxonomy (NCBI): domain Eukaryota; kingdom Metazoa; phylum Arthropoda; class Arachnida; order Araneae; family Araneidae; genus Caerostris; species Caerostris extrusa. Next base: position 85,090 of record BPLR01006904.1, on the reverse strand, counting down.
ATTTATAGCGAACCACATTTACTACGAAAACACAAACCTGTAAACCTCTCTAAACACAAACATCCCCAGCGTTCTGTTCTTCAACGATTTCATCTCCAGAACCTCCACTGTTCGGATAATAGGGCCCTGATGACACATTGCCCCCTCCCCCAAATTTTCGGCTCCTAACTCACCCCACGAAACGGTGAAAACCACACACAGCGGATGGCAAAGAAAAGCGCTTGGAAAGAAAGAAAAGAAAACAAAAAAGTATCCAGCCAGCAGTTACGGGATCTATTTTCGGACAGGCAAGGAAGACATGTGGGTGCGGGGGCGTATCGCTTATCCCCATCTCCGCCTGACAAAATGCGGATAAAAGGCAGATGAAGTTTAAGGAACAGTCTTCGCGAGAGAGGAAACGGTGTTGGTAATTTCTGGCAACACCACCCTTTGGCTGAAGGGATGTTGAGTTTTTTGTTCAGGGTGCGTTGGTGGTCATTGGATTGGGAGCAGATTCTTCTACGTGCTTGAGTTTTATATGGCCATGGGCCATTAGATTTATAAGGGTTATGTTTATATTGAGTGCCCATATTTGGTCTGAAATACCCACATAAAAATTCCATCAAATTGATTCAAAAAGATCATACAGCGGGACATTTAAATGGTCCGATTTTTCAATAATAGTTGGCGATAATATTTTGAAATATCACACAGAAACCTCAGTAAAAAATTTCAATGGGAATAGTTGGCGTTAATATTTTGAAATATCACATAAAAACCCCATGAATAAATGGAGTTAGTAAAAATTTCAATGGGAATAGTTGGCGTTAATATTTTGAAATATCACATAAAAACCCCATGAATAATAGTTAGTAAAAAATTTCAATGTGAATATTTGGCATAATTTTTTATAATATATCAAAGGCAGACCAAGTTTAAGGAACAGTCTTCTCCGCTTTGCCAGAGAGGAAGCGGTTGTTGGTTTTCTGGCAACACCACCCTTTTGCAGAAGGGATGTTGAGGAGTTTTTGTCTGGATTATTGCTCAGGGTGCGTTGGTGGTCAATGGATTGGGCGCAGATTCTTCCACGTGCTTGAGTTTTATATGGCCATGGCCCATTGGATTTATAAGGTTATGTTTATATTGAGTGCCCATATTTGGTCTGTCTGAAATACCCACATAAAAAACCCATAAAACTGATTCAAAAGGATCATATAGCGGGAATAAATGGTATTAGTAAAAAATTTCTATGAGGATAGTTGGCGATAATATTTTTATAATATTACATAAAAACCCCATCAAATTGATTCAAAAGGTTTGATATGGCAGAAACATTCATTGGTGTTAGTAAAAAATATCTAGGAATAGTTGATGATAATTTGTATAATATAATCCAAATAATTTTATAATTTTCTTATAATATACCCAACCCCCTATGATTTGATTCAGAAGAATCATATGCCAGGAAAAACAATTGGTGTTAGTAAAAAATCTCAATTGGAATAGTTATCGATAACTTTTAATAATATACACACATATAAACATCAAATTAATTCAAAAGGATCATATGGCAGGAAAATTAATTGGTGTTAGTACGAACTAACAGTGGGAATAATTGGCGATAACATTTTTATAATATCACATAAAACTCCCATCAAATTTATTCAAAAGCATCATATGAATTAATTTAATTAGGAAAATTAATTGGTGTCAGTAAGAAATTTCAGTGGGAATAATTGGCGATAATATTTTTAATGTAAACTCTTTTTTTAATTATAATGTAATAAAATACTAATTACAATCCAATTAAGTTTTCCTTTATATTATAGTTCAGAAATTAAAATTAGAATCGCGTTGTAGTTGCTTTGAAAATAATTATAATATGGCTATGTAACTATATTGCTAATGATTAAAATTTTCTATGATATGTAATTCATAAATTGTTATTTTTCTATGATATGTGATTCCTAAATTGTTATTTTCTGTGATGGAACCATCAGCAATGTGCTTTTAAACTTTCACAAAAGATGAAACTTTTTTATGTTTTAACAAAACTTTAATTTTCAATAAAATTTATTTAAAAAAATTTCATTATGGTGTAGAATTATAAATATGAAGTGTTATTATTTTGTTACAATCAATTATAGTATGTAAGACCTGTTGCCTGTGTCTGTTTCATTATTCAGTATATTGATGAATGGCTAATTCAAATAAGTTTATAATAAATCAAATTATTTACTTCTTTTAATTCACTAAGCCTATTTTTTGTTGAATGCTGTTTGCAACAAAAATTTTTACAACAGTGGGGAAAAAAAAAAAAAAAAAAAAAAAAGCAGATGCTCCATTAAGAAATTTCTTTTAAATTAAACCTTTGGGACAAACACATTTTTTTGACATACACTTTAAAAAAAATATGCCAAAGAATTATAATCGATATAGTTAGTAAAAAATTACTGATGTCATTACAAAATCAGTAATTATTTTAATTATTAGAACTAATTATTGCAAATAAGATAAGGTAGATTTTTTTATCAAGATAAAAAACAATTGAGGTCCCATTTTAGGAACTTCCGAGCCAAAGCATGACCTGACATCGCTACTCACATTAACAATGAAAATGTCAGTGTTTCACAACACATAATATTGATAAACTGCGTCAATAAAAAAAGAAAAAAAAAAGGAGTAAAAAAAGCATTTTACTTTTCCCCAATATATCGATTATCAATACTTCATGTTCAACTACATTTTACATCGCATGTTGTACCCCAATTTAATCAATGTCGCCCGTCTGAAACTAAGTGATATAGTGACACAGATCCTTTATTTTTGTGACGTTTGGCTGTTTTTTAAAACGTAACTGTCCAATATTCATGGGACTTTGTACTTAATCGATATGGTTACTTAATTAAGGTTTTAAATGATCAGTTTAGTTACAGTTGAAAATACTGGACAAAACAACATACATAATTTCTTGGTAAATGGACTTAAAAAATCCATCGGTTTTAACAGTAAATTTCCCAGTGGTTAAATAATTAGTTAATGATTATTGTACTGTGCAAAGCGAAATCTTTGTATGAAAGAATGATACTTAAACAGTGTCCGCCAAAGATTTTCTTGTGACTTGTTTCATCAGATGCTCCGTTTACTTATAATAATGGTTGTAATTTTAATTGTTTATAACTTTCTGAACGACTTACAGAATATGATGAAAAATTAAAACACGAAGCAAAATATTAGAAAAATATTTCATTCAATAATTTCTTGTTTGAAATCCTTGAATGAATTTATTATTATTATTATTATTATTATATTGGAATATAAAATCCTTCGTAGATAACATGCTAACTTGGATGCAGGATTTTTATCAAAGTATATTTTTATATATTTATTTTTGTCTCTATGATATTTATTGCTGAGAGCATGTTCTACTTTTAAAATTGTATTAAATAAAGTTTTATTTCTTCTTTCTTATTCCACTTGGTAGACAGCAGCATCTGGACCAAGTCCAAGAACCCCGTGGTCTCATGGAAGAAGGAAAGGGAGGGTAGCTTCTGTTGTAATGGAGCACCCGTAGTAGAAGCCCGACTTGGCTACATGACTTTGAAAAAGGAGGGCAGTGCAATCAGGAATGTCTTTTAGGGAGAACTACCGCGTATTTGAGTATAGTAGAGAAGAAAACCACGAAAAGTTCTCACCAGATAGTCCGACTCATATGGCTAGATGCTGAACATCCCAAACGCAATCGAGTATCCTCGTTTTTTGAAACAGTATGCACATCAAAGCAGCCAGAGGATTGAATCTCAATGCTCCATCCTAATGCTCACCACTGGCCCATATTGCCACTGGGTCACGAGTAGGGCGATGATATTTTTCATTAAATAAGGCTTGGTAAAGTACCTTTGTATTGTTCACTAGCAAGAAAAGAGACTAAAGTCAAAAACTTTTAATTTTACAGAAGAGTGATAATTAAAAAAAGAAAAAAAGCTACAGTATGTTACCACCGCTTTGCTTTACAAAGCATATTTAATAAAGTGCTTATGTATGGCAACTATTTTGTACATAAATAAACACGAACAGGCATTTTTCTGTAATAAATAAACAAACTCGAATCATTCAATTTTTGAAAATAAATAGAAGACATTTTTCAGTTTCATCATAAATGACGTAAACACATAACTATGTAAGAACATCTTTGACATTTCTTCCAAAAAACGTAACATTCTTCGCAGACGCTATTTGATACTTTTAAAGGAACATCTTCTTGTCAGCATTTGATACAATCTGTAATTTGAGCTAGTGCGAAAGTGAAGAACATAAAAAAAAAATTAGCCTCAAAATAAGGAAGTGATTATCGCCTTTCAGTCTTGTATGTCACTAAGAAATTTTTATTAATGGTTAATCAAAAAAAAATATTTATTATACAGGAAAAGCACTTCTATTATTTTAACCTTGTACCAAAATTATTTTCTATTCATGCATAGCTTTAATTTAGTATAATTATTAACTCTTATCATATGACATCATACATATAATCAAGTAATCAATTTAGTAAAGTTAATATCGCAGTACTTATTAGTTAGTTTACATCAAATGGTAATGTTTATGATAACTAGGTCAAAAAAATTAGGTTATACTGCTTAGGAACTAAATTAAAATTAAGGGTTTGCTTTAATTTTTAAAATGATAAAAATTAGATTTCTTAATATTTTATAAAATAATGAAAAAAAAAAGAAATTAATGAAAATAAAATAGTTAAAATAAAGAAAATAGTGAAAATAATGAAAATAAAGAAAGTTAAAATAAAAGAAAATAATGAAAATAAAAGAAATTAATAAAAGTAAAGTAAGTAATGAAAATAAAAGAAATTAATAAAAATAAAGAAAGTAATGAAAAATAAAAGAAATTAATAAAAATAAAGAAAGTAATGGAAAATAAAAGAAATTAATGAAAGTAAAAAAAATAAAGAAATTAATGAAAGTAAAGAAAAAAAAAAGAAATTAATGAAAGTGAAAAATAAAAGAAATTAATGAAAAAAGAAAAATAAAAGAAGTTAATGAAAGTAAAGAAAATAAAAGAAGTTAATGAAAGTAAAGAAAATAAAAGAAATTAATGAAAAATAAAAAAAATAATGAAAAATAATTAAAACTAATGTATATATTAAAAATTGATATTGTTTGATATTTTTTATTGTAATATTACGAATGTACTTAAAAGTTTTTAAAAATGGTGAATATGTGTATTATGTTTTTATTACATTAAGTGTTTATGTATTGAAAATTTAATTTGTAGCATTCATATAAAATATTATTTAAGTATATTATTAACGAAATATAAAAAAATAGCAGGAAATTCTTCAGAAATCGAATCGTATGTTACAGTCAATTGCTCTCCTAAACGAGAAGACCAGACAGATATTGTGAAAGTGTATATAAATGTCTTCCATATACAACCAGGCAGCCTGGTCAGAGTTTGATGAAATTTCTCGTATATGACACATAAATTCGGGTCATTTTTCTCAATGTCCCCAAGAATGGCAATTCGCTCCTTTTTATGCTCAGTCGCTGGACTATTCGTGATATATATAATGGAACACTAGATCCACTGAACTATAAAAAAAATTAAATAACTCAGTGGGAAAAAAAATGAACTCAAAATTTGATAAAAACGAGATGGAAACAAAACGAAAAGGATTTTTTTTTTTTTTTACAAAGAATTTTAAAATATTTGTCTACAAATTACAATTATTACAAATTTAGCTTCTCAGTTATGAACAATTCATTCACATTATAATGACAAAAAATACCCAATTGAACATTTAAATCAGAAAACCAAGAAAAATATAGCTTCTCAGTTATGAACAATTTAAATAATGACGCCCCAAAATACCAATAACAATTGAAAATTTAAATCCCAAAAAAATATATTCATTCTGTTATAAAAATATATCCAGGTATCTTTTAAGCTGGTATTACTATATGCATCTATATATAGATGCATATAGTAATACTATTATTACCATTATTTTTATTATAGTTATTAATTATTTTTTATTACTATTATTTTTGATACCATTATATTTTATCTTTAAGTTGGTACTGTTATAAAAACACATTGATATATATATATATATAATTATATATATATAAATTAGCAATTGCAGTTTTTGTTTAACTAAAATACGCACTAGATGAAAATAAAATAAATTGAAAGAAAAATATTCAATCTCTCGTTTATTCAATTCTTTCTACTAGCTCACACTCTCCTTATATATATCTTGTTAAAAATTTTCAATCGTCAATAAAATACTTGTTATTCTTCCACTCAAGTTCTAAAAAATTTATTTGAACTTGTAGTGGATGACACTGGATGTTAATACAGTTTTTCAAATATTGATTCATTAATTAAATATAATTAATTAATTATATTCTTTTAGATTTAAGTTGCATATATCTACCAATAGATGGCGGCAGATAAACTTAAAAAATGAATGAAAATTATTTATAAAAGGACTTTCTGCAATATATTGAAAAAAAGTAGGAACTGACTTTAAAATTTTTTTTTTTATATTACTTGTTTTTTTTTAAATTTATAAAAAATATTAACATATACACGTTTTACAACCATGCAAAAAAAAAAAAATTCAGTATATAATAAGCCATATGTCAGTCAGCCAGTCAACAAATTCATACAAGACACTAAACTTTGAACATCATGAGTCAGAGACTACACAATTTGAAAAACGACCAACACACGAAATGTCACCAACGGATCAGACTTTTTTTCCTCCACCCGTCATAATGGGGCACCAACAGCTGCAAGAGGACCCAAATATACCACCCCCTCAACTCGAAAAGGGCCTCAAAAACAGACGAGAAGACAGTACGCTTCATCTGAAAGTCAAAACAACCGGCCCAGAATGGATACATAAATTACCAATTCATTCTTCTCCCGTGAGCTTGGAGGAGAAGAATACGCGATGAGGAGGTGCAGGAAGTCGGGCCCAGATGAAATATCTCAGTAGGATGTGGTGGTTGGGGCTCAACTGAACCTCCGGAGTATCAGCTTGCCGGATTTCGGGGCCTCGGATTCCGCTCTGCCGGGAAGCAACAAAGAGTTGTGGCTAATGGAATGGGTGCACAGAAAATCTTGTTTTTGAATTGAGGACAAGTGAAGTAAAGTTTACAAGGACATTCATTCATTATGAGGATTTTCACGATGTTATTCGAGTTCATAAAGGATACATTTTTTATTTAATGTTTAGTAAATAAAGACATGTAATACAAATTTATCCTTTGTTAATAAATATGCATGTTAAATGTATATAATATGTTATAGTAATAGTATTTGTTGAACAATAAACTGAGTTATAATTTAGGACAGGTTTCACAAACTTGAGATTGGTTTGATTTGTCGTTCTAACGGGCATTTTGTGTACATTTTGGGTTTTTGCATTCATTAATGTATGAGGATACTTCTTGTGGGGTCTGATAACCTAGTGACTAGCGCTCTGGCACTCGATGTCACAGGTTTCGGGTCGAATCATGGCGGTGATATAGATATTTTAGTCGTTCGGAATCCACTTTGAACCACAGATCCTGCTGTAATATAACTATAGAACTTAGAGCTGACAACTCTATTCCGTAAAAAGAAAATATATCCTTTCTCGAAATCTACCTGTAGGCAGAAGGTCATGAACCATCATGGGGTTGTTACACCAATGAAGAAGATTAGTTTGGTTTTTGTCGCTCTGCGGTCATTGTTTTGCCCACTTTGGGTAAATTAGACCGGAACCTTAAATTTGTTTTTGGGGTTTTCTGATCAGCAAAAGTGTCAATGACTGCATCAAAGTTCAAGTTTCGGGTCATAGAATATTCGATGGATATCATAGCCAAATTGCGTAATCTGTCTGGTCCCATATAATTTCTAAGTAGGTTTTATCAATGTCCCATATAATAATAAAGATCAGGCTTTTCCTGAACTTATAGACTCTCTGCTCTGGTCGGGACCCGTGGCAATTTGCCCGTCTTGCCACTGCTTCATTCAGTACAATTTTAGAATGAAATATGCTTTATAACATTTATTATAAAGCATCATTATTACTTATTAAGTCACTTATTATAAGCACTCATTTTTTTATCTATATGATAATCAGAATCATATAGATAAAAAAAAATTAAGTAGATAGGAATTTTATATCCAGGCTAGCACATTACAAAACAATGTACTCTTCTATAAAATAAAGTAAAAAACATTAAATAAAATATTTTTTTCTAAATTTCAAATGCTTATTTTTTTAAACTAAAGAAGGATCATGTTTCCGGTTTCAAGCTTGAATTAAACTGACACCCAATTTCAGCAGATTGAATTCATTTCTTTACATGAAGGAACATTTAAGATGTCCATGAGAAAATATGGATTCATATATTAATATGCCACAGATTTTCAATGTGCATTGCCACATGATTTACTATAGATATCTAACTGCGTATCATCAGAAAAGTAAAAAATCAGACATTGCCAATACCTATTTTGCATAATGTTCCTAGTTTCTTTCTGAAGGACCATAAACATCAGATTTACATAACCAATTGTAGAAGGTCATAAAAAACTGTTCCAAAAGTAAATAGCCTTTTTTAGAACATTTCGTCGATGCAGATCAGAATTGGCGCCAGACGAAAAAAAAAGAAAAAAAGAACATCGAATAATATGCATCCAATTTTTATTTTCTGTTCTTTTTTTTACCCAAAAGAAAAAAAAGAGTTATGAACTCAATAGATTAAACTTTAACTGCATAAATTCATTCCGTCACCCAATTTATACCACAAAAAACCTACCTCTAATTTTTTTAACTCCAGAATGGCAGCGTGGATTTAAAGAAGGTAAAAAAAAGCATATATTCTTCGCGTTCGAAATAGCTTTTTAAAACTAGCTCCGGAATTTCATCGCTTAATGCAATCCCGATTTCGGATTTGCGCAAAGATTCTTTATTTCTCTTTGAAGCATGGTTTTATTTAAATGAGAACCTTTGCAAAAACGAAACAATCAATTTTGGGGTTTTACGAGGTAGAAGTTGGGGAAAGGAAAGCTCTCTCTCTTCTCAATCCTTTTCTTCTCAAAGTTTGATTTATAAAGAATTTGCTTCCCATACAAAGATTCGAATACCTCCATTTTATTTATTTATTTATTTAATTTTTTTTTTTCCTGCGAATATTCGTCACACTTTTATTTATTTTTTTTTTTTCGCTTTCGTTTTCATTTCTAGTTTTTATTTGTTCTCTTTTTTTATTTATTTTTTTTTTTATGAAAAGGAAGGGATATTGAAAATCAATTTATTACTTTTTTTTTTTTTCAACCTTCATCCAATCTGGTATTTTGAAAAGATATGCGAAGTTATACTTTTGGGTGGGAGGAGGTTAAGAATTGTACTTTTTTTTCCCCATAATATTTTTTGGGGGTGGGGGCAACGAAATAATGAGAAGAGGAAACAGAATTCAATCATAGAGAAAAAAAGCTTTGTTGTTACTTGTGCTAAGAATTGCATCTGGAATCGTATGAACTTCCCATAAACGATTCAGAAATAGAAAAAAAAAAAAAATAAAAATAAAGCTATAAAAAGACATTTATCATTTTCTTTTTTTTTTTTTTTATTCTTTCTAAATAGTGTTTACTTTATAATATCCAGTTAATATTATCAAAAAAAATAAATAAATAAATAAACCTTTTTTTCTATTTTAATATTTAAACTTCAAGGCATATCTAATCAGGATAAAAAACACATAATTTAAAAACATAATTTCATTTAAACACTATTATTAAAAAACATGTAATAAATCTCTTTCTTTTCTCTGTATGTATGCTACTGTGTCCAAAAGTAAGAACAGTTTTCAATTTAAATTTCCCGGCATATAGTATTTCAATTTTTTTTTTCTTCTTTAGATTGTTGGCACTGTCCTTGACATCTGTGTGAAATTTCACATCAAAATAGTCATTAGTGTTTGAGTTACGCTTGGCTTTGTGAGACGCTAAAACTGATTCCGGCAATTTTTTGAAATGTCTGAATTAATAGAGCAAAGAACTTGCATTAAATTTTTTTGCGGAAACGTATAGAAACAACTAACAGTGCCAACATCCTAAAAAAGAAAAAAAAAAAAAAAAATTGAAATACCCTTATGCCCAAGAAATTTAAATTGAAAACTGGTCACAGTAGTATATAATGTATGTGTTTTGCGTATGTATATATATCTTGCAATATGCTGCAGATATTTTACTGAATCATTATGCATGCACTTATATCTGTAGATAATATTTGCTTCTGTCTATTAGTACTTCTTAAATTAAATATTTTGCGTCATTAATTTAAAGTACTTTCAGCTTTGATTGATATCAAAATGCAAGAATCAGAGATCTTTTCTCTTGTGGGAATTAGAAAAAAGTTTTTTGCAAAAATTTTGTTAAATCTGCCACCGTATATTGTAACATGGATGCATATTTCCAGTCATCTTTACCCAAAAACTGACACTTGGGGATGCACAACTTTTCACTTATTCGAACGAGCTACGATTTCAAAAGTTGCTAATCACTTTCTCACACTTGGAATGGAATTGATGACGGTTGAATATAGTCATCCGATTTGCACAGAATTAAGAAGTCATTAGAAGTCTTCACATTAAAATTCATTGCCACGAGTTTTCTGACGCCTAGGGTGTAATTAATTTTATTAATCCTTTGGGTTGACAAAAATTCTAAGTTTTGAAAGGTTTCATGAATATGCGGTAGCAATTTATTTATTTATTTATTGAGATAACTACGTTTCAAAAAATTTAAATGCGTTACAAATTCTTTTGAAAGAAGTTAAAATATTTGCTAGTTTGAGTAAGTAAGTACAAGATGAATTAGTTTTATAATTTTCATGTTCCGCATACATCAGTTTTCGTTGAAATACAAATGAATTTTCACATACAAATGAAATACAATGAATGAATTTGAAATACAAGGAATTTTATTCTAACATTGGAAATAAAATGACAAATAAGTATAAAAGTGTTGCATTATATTACTGAATTATTACTATTAAAATTATTAATTAAGGGGACAATCGAAAATTGATAATTTTAACAATCTTTTCTATCTTCTGAATAAATCGGTAAGTTTTTTAAGTCTAATAAGTTTTTTTTTTAATTTTGAGGGAAATTTTGGGAAGTTTTATAGTGACTTTAATCTTTAAAGAAATTGGTTTCATTTTAATGTATTTCTTAAAATTACGTAAAATAAATACACAAACAATAATAATAATAATAACAATAGTAATATACAAAAAATTTTTTTTTTAAGTCAATTCCAATTGTTTTTTCACTATATTGCAGAAAGTCCTTTATAAATAATTTTCATTCATTTTTTTAAGTTTATATGGCGCCATCTATTGGTAGATATATGCAACTTAAATCTGAAAAAAATTAATTAATTAAATTTAATTAATGAATTAATATTTTAAAAACTGTAATAGCATCAAGTGTCATCTCTTAAAGTTCAAACAAAATGTATTTGAGCTTGAATGGATGAATAAAAAAAGTATTTTATGAACGATTGAAAATTTGAACAAGATATATATAGGAGAGTGTGAACTAATAGAAGGAATTGAAAAATTAATAAAACCGACAGCGTTATTATCGTTTGTTTTTCAAATGATAACTTTTGCAAGATAAAATGTACAACATATTTTTTATACAGAATAAATATGAATAATATATAAATATGTGATTTACGTTGAAAAATAAACACGATTGTGCAAACCTCAAATTTTAAAGATATCTAATATTTAATAATTTTTTTTTAAAAAAAAGCACATCAAAGAACTGAAATTGGAAAATTTTTAATATTTATCGCGGTATATTTTTAAAAAATGTATTGGTCTTATTAACGAAATTGTGATTCACAAAATAAAGGAATCTATTGGAAAGTGTGAAAATCAGAAACTTAAAAAAATCATTTAAAAGATATATTTCCGCTATTTACATTTTTTAATACTGTAGCCCTAATTTTATCTGATTTAAATGCTGTTTAGTTTTTTAACATTCATAATTATGTTATTAAAAATATTTTTTTGAAAAATCTTAGTCTTAACATAATGTTAAATATTATTAATGATTTATCGATTAACAAAAATTGGTTAACAACTATCGATTATTAGGCAATCAAAATATTAAAAAAAAATAATTTTTCACTTCAACAATAAAATAATAAATATAAAAATGTATCACTGATTTAAGCCGAAAATTAATTAATCATGATAATTGGTAAAAAAACAATCAATAACCAATGAGCTGTAATAGCACACCACTGATAATTACTTATTGTGTTTCACTCAATATTGAGCAATAAATCAAATTCAAAGTCAAAGTCACCTTACGCATAGAAAAGATAATTAACATCATAAAGTCGCTTTAATAATTTATGAAGCAGAAAATCATGATACGAGTCACTAAAATCTAGCAACAGATGCTACACTTTTTTACTTTTAGTTTAAAAAATATTAAAAAGTATAGCAGATTCGCTGTTGCTCTAAAATAAAAGAGTATAAAATATTCACCATTAAATGTCCATTAGCTCTACGTGAAAGGAAACCGTACCACCTTAACAGCCTTTGGTAGGATAAAGGAACTGAAGGCATAATGATCTTCCAGTGATAATAAAGAGAATAATTCACATGACAATATTTTTATATTCTGTTTGTCACATAATGTTTGAAAATTAATGCACTCAATTAAATGTCTATTTATGAAATTTTGGTTTCAGATTAAAGAGATTTTTAGTTCTCGATGTTAAAATTAGTTTGGTTTTAAATGGCAAGACCACAGTGATTTTCTAGCCATTTGGCGAAAATGAATATATTTGGCTTAAATAAATATTTAACCCTTTGTTAAAAATATTCAACTATGAAATAAACTAGATATATGAAAACAACAAAAAAATAAAAATTAAACAAATAGATGCACGAGAACAACAACAAAATAAAAAATAAAAATGAAACAAACAAAAAAAATAAAAATAAAAAATGAAACAAAAAAAAAAAATAAAAATGAAACAAATAGATGCACGAGAACAACAACAAAAAAATAAAAACAAAAATGAAACAAAAAAAAAAAAAAAAAAAAAAAATAAAAATAAAAAATGAAAAAATAGATGCAAGAACAACAACAAAAAAAATAATAATGAAACAACAACAATAAAACAACTAAATATATGAGAACAACAAAAAATTAAAATGAAACAAATAAATGTATGAGAACAACCAAAAAATAAAAATAAAACAACAACAATGAAACACATAAATGTATGAGAACAACAAAAAATAAATAATAAACAATAACAATGAAGCAAATGCATGAGAACAACAAAAAAAGTCAAAAATGAAACAAATAGATGTATGAGAACAACAACAAAAAAAATGAAACAACAATGAAACAAACTAGATGTATGAAAACAAGAAAAAAATTAAAATTAAACAACAACGAAACAAACGAGAAATGAAAATATCATTTTCATGTATAAATATAAATATCTCTTTCTATCCTTTTCAAAAAAAAGAATAAATCGTCAGGAAATTAAATATTTGAAAATAAAATTGGTATTTAAAATTGATATTTAGTTAAACAAGAATTTTTTTATTATGATCTAGCGAAAAATCATCTGCGCATGTCGCAAATAAACTAAAATAGTAACCACGGTTATTTATAGTCTGCATATCACGAGACGAGGCGATCATTTCGACATCGTTTAAATAATGGCGGAGAAAATCTCGTATTAATAAAAAAGAACAGAAAAAATACACTCCGTGGATCAAATATCAATTTCTACGACCAAATATGAATTATTTCAATCACTTGGCTTTTCTTAGATGTATTTTCTAAACGTGATTGATTAACCTGAAAATGCATCATTCTGATTACTCATTGATTACAATAAATATAAATGAAACTATACTGAATACTATATATAAATGAAACTTCTTATAAAATGTATTTTTACGAATAATTAGAAAAAGTTAATCTAAGCATCAAGAAAATTTATTCTGGCGTAAATATAAAAGATCATTTAATCTATTATTCTTGTTCATTGGCGGCCGGCCTGATGGCCAATTGCCTAGCGTTCTGGCCTTTGGTACCACAGGTTTCAAGCTCGAATCCTGCTGGTGAAATGGATGTTCTATGGGGTTCAGAATACACGCTAAACAGTAAGCTTAATAGCCTAGGGTCTAGTAGGTCTAATTAGCCTAAAGTGTGCAAAAAAAAAAAAAAAAAAAAAAAAAAATCCTTAGAACGACAAACCAAACTTTCATTGCCATACAGGCTTCAAGTTCGAATCCTGGCAATGGTATGGATAGTTGTTAGTGGTTCAAACCGTATGTCGCTGTCTAATTAGCCTAAAGTGTGCATAAGATGATCGTGGAGCGCCAAGCTAAACCAAATCAAATAATCAATAGCTCAACAGCGTCATGATGGGTCAAGGTCGTCAAACTGCTGGCAGATTTCGAGGCTGGAGATCATTTCTTTTACGGGGTAGGATTGTCATTGGCCCTACGCCCAAATGCTCTATAGTCATATTATACCGGGACCTACGATTTAAAGTGGATTCCGACCAACTACAGCCATCCATGTCACCATTGGAACATGAACCCTAGTCACTCGGCCATCAAGCCCAATCTATTGTTTACTTACACAAAATTATCTTTTAGAAAATTAAAATTTTTTTAAGCTTTAAAAACTGTAAGATTAAGAATCATAATTATCTTTCAGAGAAACTATAACCTACTGGATTAATTTTTGTCTTGGAAAATTTGATGCGCGATCTATTTTAATAATGTGCAAAAACGTAAAAAGTTAAATAATTACTTAACGCATTTTAAGATTAAGAACTACAATCATTATTCGTAACTGTAACCTAAATAGTTTCTTTTTCTTAAAAGGTTGCACGAATAGATGTTTGGATTATAAAGTATGGAAGAGGCCTCAGGGAAAGCGATCAGAGTAGGGGTTATTGATCATGGGAAAGCCTGCAGCAAGGCAAATGTTTAACAAAAGCCCCAGCAAGAGCCATTATGTAGAATCTCCCCCGCAAATTATTTACAGGGAGCTTTCAAAGCATTCTGGGCCAACATCCGAAATTGATTCGTCCTTTTCTCTTCCGTTATCCCTGTTGGACCTTTGTCACTTCTGAAGCTTCTTTCGTAAAACAATCGATATTATTGAGATTGGCTAAATTATGAAGTTAATATTGGAAAATTGTTGTAATAATATAAAATGTTCGTTAGAAATACTTTCAAATTTAATATTGTAAATGTTTTTATTTAAGTTTCTAAATATTTTATTTAAATATGAGGAAGAATTGAAATGTTTGTTAGTTCTAAAATTAAAAATATTTAATTTAAGAGTTTTAAACATTTTAAGGATTAAATTTTAAATAAAAAATTTTTTCTTTAATTTTAATTTTATTAATATTTTATGAATAGATAATTGCACACAATATTGAACTGCAGATTAAAATTTAATTGAACTACAAATTACATTTTATTTTGCACAGAAATTACTACTTTAATTTTATTAATTTTAATTTTACTTTTTAACTTTATTACTTAATTATTTGCTCTATTTTTTAAAATTTTATTACTATATTCTTTTTAATTTTATTATTTTTTTTAATTTTATTTTTTTTTAAATTTTTACTTAGTTATTTACTTTAATTTTATTATTTTATTTTTAAAATCTTATTACTTTTAACTCCAGCGTATTACAAAAATAAATTGTCCACCTAAAATTAAAAAAATATTCATAACTTATTAATTTTCAAAGAGAAAAACAAATTTTTAATTTTATTTTTAAAACAGTTTGTTTAATTTTATTAATTATTTACTTTAACTGCAGTGTAATTATTTTAATTGCAAAATAAATACCACCTGAAATGCTACTGATGAGAAAAAAATAATTTCATAACTCACTATTTTTTAAAGAGAAAAAACTATGCTGCACTTTATGCTATGCATATTTTAATATTGTTGATTCCGCAAACTTAAGAAAAATTCGATTTTAATAAAACGCATAAACCGTTTTTTATTTTGAATGCTAATGTTGCGAACAGCACGGCGGCGCTTTAGAAAACTTTTAATCAGTTTTTGGAATCAAAATTTTCTTATTTAAATTTTAAACGAAAATGGCCATTTGTTTTTTTTTACGCAAAAATTTTTTTTTTATGCTCAAATACATGCTATTGAGCATATGAGTCCATGCCTCCATGACTCCATGCGTTGTTGTCAGAAATAATCTGGTGGCATATTTAACATGTCTTGCATCGTCTGTGTGACCAGTTGGGAGTTTTTTTTTCTCTTTTCTTAAAATTCTTCTTACGAAGCATTACACTTTTGTCACAGAATAATAACAATATATTTGTTTAATATATTAATGCCAACAGATTAGCGTATTTTTAACTAACTAACTAACGTCTTGGCACTATAGTCCATGTTGGACCATGGCTGTCCATCTACTGGCAGGTTCCGCAACAGAAAATATTTTCTATTTATGGAGTAGGGTTGTCAGCCCTACGCCCAACTGTAATACTAGACCCGACCTACGGTTTAAAGCGGCTTCCGAACCCCTATAAACATCCATGGCACCACCGGGACTAAGAGCTAAAACCGTGGCACAGAGCATTAGAATATTTCATAGACCAGTTAATTAATAAATAAGACAATAGACGAAATAATAACTTAAATGTCTAACAAATAACAGTAGTATAACAAAATAGTTGTATAACAAAACTTTATGCGAAGAATTAACAGCTTTGTAAAAAAAAAATAATCCTGATATTTGTAAAGAATGCATTATTCAAATGAAGAAATAATTCTTTATTTTCTGAACATAAATTGACTTCGTGTTCTATTTATGAACACCACAAACAACTTGCCGAATGGTGGACGACGAAAAAGCATTGCTCTTCTGAGTGGACATTTATGGGTAATTGCACCACATTTGCGCCTAATTTGATATCGAGTCTACACAAAGATGCATGTGTGCAACGGATTCAAATCTGAGCTCTGCTAAACTCTAACAATGTACATTACCACTGAATCATGAAAGAATCAGGCAAATTAAAATATTTCACAAAAAATTTTCATTTCTTCTTCATTGGCGCAACAGCATCATACTGGACTAAAGCCGCTTGCTTACTGGCAGATTTCAAGACAGGAGATGCTTCTTTTTTTTTTACAGGGTAGGGGTGTCAGCTCTACAACCAACGCTTTACAGTCATATTGACCGGACCTATGGTTTAAAGCGGATTCCGAACCAATACATTCCATGCCATCACCGGAATTCAAACCCTGTGGCACTGAAGGCTTGAATGCTAACCACTCGGCCAGGATATATACATATATATATATATGAAATATATAGGATAGATACTGAAAGGAATGGAAGGAAATATATATGATAGAGATCTATAGTGTATATATATATATATATAGGAGAAAAATGTAGATTTAAGCTAAAATATCAACTATTATATGACGTTAAGTACAACAGCTGTAGTTTTTCTGTTGTGAATTAATATACAATAGCATTTCATTGTATTGCACAAAAAAGGTAAAATGTGATTGACGACATCAATATTGTACGATTTTTTTTTTTTATAAAAGAAAAAAAAAGCACGAATTAATGAAGATCTATTATATAGACAAAGTGAAACAAAAAAAATTGCTTCACAAAATAGCTGCAGACAAATGATTCAAGGTACCAATTTAAAGCGGAATTCCAAATATTCACAGTTCTCCGGCACCTTTCTTTTCCTCCGAGGGAATGTTGGCGACTCTAGGGTGACATTTTCACGACATATTTCAATGCGTGTCGCACCTGGCATTCTTCCAAGCAGTAGAACCGGTCGCTGACCGCATATATATTTGTAAAGCTAAATGCCCTTTTCTTCACGAACCAGGAACAACCATTAAGCAAAGAGAAAGAAATATGGCCGGCTTTTAAAATTATACTCCCCATATTTTCAAATTGTAGTTGTCTGTTAAACAATGTTTAAGTTAGTTCTTGTTTGTGAAACATTGTATGTAAACGATAAATATTTCATTTCTTCATTTTAACTTGGCATCGTTTATTTCTTGGTGTAAGTTATTGTAAGATACATTCAAATTAATTTTTTTTTATTTGACAGCTTTATGTGTAAATCGAACTAAACGCTAAATATATTTAATACATTTTTATAGCGGGGAATGGATTAAATTTTGTACCATAAGGCAAAATAAATAATGCAATTACTATCATGATTGCTGATTATCAAATGGCCTTCATTTAAACATATTGGGTCTCATACCATGAATTTCAAGTAGTAAAAATTCAGTAGTATTTAAAATTTCCATTGATGATTTCTTTTGAATGAAATTGTTTTTCATTCATTAACCGTCTTTGCGAATTATTGAATGCCACAAAGAAGACAAAGGCGGCTTGGTAAATAGTCTGTTGAGCTTCTGAACTATTACTACTACTACTACACTACACTACATCACATCACATCACATCACATCACATCACAGTGCCTAAAGCCAAGTTATCCCTTTACAGTTTGGGAATGATGTAGATGAGAAGAAGTCTGATTGCGTTCTGCGACGCTCTACGGTCGTATGAGACCGGTACCTACTGCTTAAAGTGGATTCCGAACCACTACAAACATCCATGGTTTGTTGCAGGCACTGTATCCAGACACCAGGACACTCGATGGCGTTTGTGATGTTCATCATCGTGTTTCGTTAGTCGGACTACCTGGTGGGAGTTTTCCGGGTTTTCTCCCATACAATACGTAAATGCGAAGTAGTTCCCACCTAAAAGTCCTCCCGCAAGGCACTGCCCTCCTTCAGCGACACGGAGCAAACCAGACTTATACCTACGAGTTCTCCATCACAACAGTTGTCTTCTTTCTCTCCATCTATGAGAACACACGTGTTCATGAGATGTTCGTCCCGCGCTGCAGGACACTGAGGTTTAGCCACAACAACAACAAATATCTCATTCAAATTCCTTAATGCCTAAAGATGAAATTTAATCTAAAACATCTACAACCATAACAGATACTTTTATTGCATAAACAATTTAATCTGGTACCGAACCAAACAAAAACAAAAACAACATTTGACTCCATTCCTTACAGATTTACACAACCATCCTACCATTCCATTTTATTTAAATTAAACGTTTAACTATTTAATAGCTCGGATATGGGGAAGGAATGTCCTCCAAGCACCGAAACTTAACTCTAAACTAATTGAAAGTCACCGTCTAAACGGAAGCAGCGCTAACTTATTTATATTCGGAGGGAAAATTTCCATCACTTTCGGGTAATCTGGCTTTATTCACATATGGGGAAGGACAGAGAAGACTCTTCACTGCCCTCTTTCTTCAGTGACACTTCTTCCTATGGGTGCTCTAATACCACAGAAGATGTACCCCCCTTTCATGAGAACACACTCATTCATGGTCTTGGTATAGATGTTGTTGTCAACCAAGTGGAATAAGAAATAAAAACTTTTTTTTTGTGTCGTTGCTATCTCACATAACAAGTGGCTCATTGAAGTACCTTTATTTCTAAAGATCAAAATTAATCTTTATTTCTAAAGATCATAATTAATCTGCACTTTACTGCCTCTCTGGAAGGCACTGCCCTCTTTCTTCACCGACACGAGGCCAAGTCAGACTTCTTCCTATGGGTGTTCCATTACCACAAAAGCTGTACCACTCCCCCTTCCATGAGAACACACTCATTAATGGACTTTGTATAAATGTTGTTGTCGAGCAAGTGGAATAAGAAACAACAACTTTTTTTGTGTCGTTGGTGTCTCGTATAACCAGGACAACAAGTGGCTCATTAAAATACCTTATGTTTAAGGATTAATATTAATTTAAAACATCAACTACTGTACAACCATAACAAATAACATAGATACTATATATATATATATATGCCATTGTTTATTGCATAAACAATTTAATCTGGTATTGAACTAAACAACAACATTTGACTCCATTCATTACAGATTTACACATCCATCCTACCATCCCATTTTATTTAAATTAAACGTTTAACTATTTAATAGCGCGGATATAGGGAAGGCATGTTCTCCAAGCGCCGAAACTAACTCCAAACTAATTGAAAGTCACCGTCTAAAACGGAAGCAGCGCTAACTTATTTATATTCGGAGGGAAAATTTCCATCACTTTCGGGTAATCTGGCTTTATTCACATATGGGGAAGGACAGAGACGACTCTCTTCAAAGAGATAAGCGAGAAATTTTAATTAGAGCAGTTCCTCCCCAAAACAAATACTTGGCGGTCCGTCAGAAGAGGAATTTCAAATCTTTATCGCTGGAAAATATTTGAACTCTGTGATGTTAAGTCTAGATTGCAGAAAAGGATGTTAATTGCTGTTAGAAAGACGATGTCGAGAGCTGGTGCGAAACTCAAGTTTCCTTTAATGCAAGACTTTTAAAAACTTCGCATTTAATTAATGTGGTATTGCGTGAAAAATGAATGCATTTTCGTGTGATGAAAGTTAAAAACTTTTAATGGAGTTTAAAAGGACTTGCACGTTCTTCTTCATAACTTCAGCATAACTCAAGTGCAGTCAGACTTTTAAAAATTGGGAGATTAGAATAATAATTAAAATTATGTTTTATTAATAATACATTAAAGTCATGTCATGGCTCAGTTCGCTAAATGAAGTGTATGATAATTTTTCCTTTTATTGAATTTGCCACGATTTATTTTTTTTTAAATTCCCTTAATTAATTTAAGATTTAGCAATCATTTCGTGATACTGAAGATATTTAATGTGCATCTTTTTGCATTTTATTTTTATTTTTATTTTAACTTTTAATTTTGAATGTTGTCCCGAAGAGTCTGTGCTTAATAATAATAATAAATGATATGATAAATAAAAGATGTTGTATAATAAGCGTTACGATCGTTATTTTTAATATAGAATCTTCATTATTTAATTATATTTCATAACTGTCTTATTTAAGTCTATGTGCGTGCCTATATATTCTCTCCATATTGAATTCAAATGTCAACCACGCAATTCGAATCGATGAACTTCCATCCGTTTATAGTTGATAAGAAGCAAAAAGTCTTAGGAATAGGGGTAAACATGCAACTAGATGTAAATCGTGTTGATAAAGATAAAAGTAGTAGCCTGACAACAATCATTAAATCGAGTTTTACATACTTATTGGGGAATGAAGATGTACATACATAGAGTACGGAATACTGCGGTGAAATTACACTGAAGTATCATTAAATTAAGGGTAAGCAGTATTGCTACTTTTCTGAGTATGGGTGAACTCTACCACAAGATATATATACCTAGAAGTGTAGCAATCGCTAGCAATTGTTAAAAGTTGAGTGAGTGAAATTCATGCACATAATAGGTGATCGATGCATGGGAGATTCAATTTCAGGTATAGTTTCACAGTAACAAAAGTATGACGCTGTATGGATAGTGAAAACAGAACGTGCAATCAGGCTAACTGCAAAACATAAACATCTTAAAGAGTTTGTGATCCACCATTGTGATCCAGTCATTTTTTATGTAGTCAAAGACATCAAACTTTAGGTCACACATTTTTTGGATAACCAAAAATAATCATGCTTGTCTATGTCTGTGATAATAATATATAACCATACATAATAGATTCCATTAACGTTTGATAAATGTTGTAATCCCATTTTTAGTAGATCATCTTTATTGTTTAAAATATAAATCATAACTGCCTTGTTTAAGGTGTCAAGTTCCAGCTTGAATTCAAATGGCAACCACGCAATTTGAATCCATAAACTGACCATCCGTTTACATTTGATAAGAAGTTAAACGTCTTACTAATAGTTCTAAACACGTAATTAGATGCCAAATTAGTAATAAGAACAAATGAGATATTAGTTTGACAACAATCACTAAATAGAGTATTACATACTTGATGGTTAACGTTTAATAAATATTGTAATCGTCATTTTTAGTGATCATCCTTACTGGTTAAATTGCACCGATTTCATAAAACTCAGCCTTGTTAAAGGCAATAAAAGACATCAAACCTTAGATTAGGTAATCTTCTAACTGAAGGCAACCACGCAATTTAAAATGGATAAACTTCCATCCGATAATTAATTCATTTGGATAATCGGGCGTAAAAACGTCTTACTATGAGAATATCACACCTACATAGAGCTTATCTTTTAGTAATAAGAACAAAAAGATAGGTTAGTTTGACAACAAGGCACTAAAAGATAATTAAATAATGAGGATGCTGTATTAAAAAGATGTACGCATATAAAAAAAAAATTTCAGTCATCTACCATTTTTCACTGGTGAAATTGCAAGTCCTTTATAAATACTCATCCGTTTTTTTAAATATATCAAGCGCCATCAATTATTAGATACATGCAACTTAAACTGTAAAGAAGAGCCCATTTGGATTAATTAAAAATTACTGAATTAATATTTGAAAAGATAATTAACATCAGTGTATGGACTACAAGTTCAAAAAAATATGTATTTGAACTTCAGTGGATGAACAAAAAAGTATTTTAAGAGCGATTGAAAATTTGAACAAGATATATATAGGGACAGTGGGAGCTAATAGAAGGAATTGAATGAAGCATAAAAATACAAAGACAGGTTTCAGCTTGGAGTAAACAAGGTAAAATATAATTAAATAATGAGGATGCTGTATTAAAAATTATCATAATAATCATTAACATTTATTATACAATTTAATTTCGTTTTTTATTTTCTTTCATTTCGTTTTTATTTACTTAACTAGCGGCCATCTTGGCATAATTGAATGGAACAAGCTAACAGACCTCATAATTTGTGTGTGCACGCAACACACACAAGTATAATTTGTAGACATAAATTCCATTCCCAAGAATTCTCCCCATTAAAATAAAGTCCAGAAAAACACACAAGGAATAGTGGTTAAAAACACTTTCTACGCTTGTTGAACTTGATTCCACAAAAAACACAAATACACTCAATTTCCTCTAATTCTTTCGGGTTTATGTATTCTTGGTAAAGAAACATGCAAAATAAAAGGCGAAATTATGCGTTTAATTTCGCAAAGAAGTAAAAGCTTTTAATAACAAATATTTTCAATTACACGCCATGAACGTCCCAAGGGGTGAATTCAAAGTAGGTTGTTTGCGCATGCAAGATGATTAATTTAAGAAAAGGCCCGGCTATGCTGGAATAGGTTCTGCTTAATTTGTAATGCAAATGCTTTCATTGCAGTGAGACAAAGCATTGAATTTTTAACTTTGAATACTGTCGCAGTTTGAATAAGTACGGTAAAAATACTGTCACACGTAAGTCGACAATACGATAACTCAAAACAAAAATTAATGGTAGTAAGGGTTACAGCATATTATTTTCTTTTAAAACTACATTTAAAAATGTTGATATATATCCAGTAAATGAAGAGAAAGTTTGTTAATGTTACTTTATAATATATGGTACCTCCATACAGCCTCTAATCTTTTGACAGATTTTTGGAATTATGTATGCCAAACTAATTTGTTCCATAAGAAATAATGGAAACATAATTAATCTTTTCCCCATGAAAATAAGCCTACTTGCATATTATACATTGTATAATATATACTCGCATATTATGCACTGTATAATATTATACATTATCGCATTGTATAAAATAACATTATTTAATGTGTTAGATATACATAAGCAAAGACAATTAAGTAGAATATATACAAAACGAAAATTTACCATACTTAATTTCTCTTTTCTGTCCCGTTTATCTATTTAAACAAGGTTGAAGATTTTTTTTTTTTTTTTTTTGTTCTAATGCAGCTGGCAAACACTCAGACAGCTTGGTCTTGGATGCCTTAAGGCAAGCGCTGCACAGACGTACTCAATTTGCATGACCCAGGGGGCGCGTGTAACTTGAAGATAAGCCACGGACGCGGAGTAACAATGCCCCCGCAACGCTCTACGATCCTATTAGGACTGGGACCTACGGTTTAAAGTGGATTCCGAACCACTACAAACATCCATGGCACCGCCGGGACTCGAACCCGAAACCTATGGTACCGAGCGCCATAGCGCTAGCCACTCGACCATTCAGGCCCCTAGGTTGAAGATATTATATTTGATGTTTAATAAAAATATGCCCAGATTTGTTGGTATTGATATGTCTCAGCAAAGTTTTTTATATCCCCCCATTTGGCAAAAATGACCCGTGTTCCATCAAAGGTAATACATCAAACGTAACTTTTTGTGTCCAAACAGAACGTATGCCAAATTGAACAAGTACAAAGCAGTCGTCTACCGAAGTATCACTGCATATAACGAAGTATCACTGCATATAACGAAGTATCACTGTATAAGATGCTTATTTTAATTCTTATTTCCCAGAAGGTATTTTTTTTTTTTTTTGAAACGAAAACATCTATAAAATCGATTCGTATGGGTAGTAGTTTCAGGATTAGGGCATTAAGTTTTCATGTCCAATTTGAAATGTTAATAACTTAAAAATTATAAATACTTTGAAAAATCTAAATTCCTCGTCGTGCAGAGGAGAATTTAAAGATACTAGTTGGAGGGACAGTGTAGGGGCAAGTAACAGAGGGTTTGAATGTACAGGGTGTTGGCTTAGAATACGGCGCTCAGTGCTCAATTCCAGCTCTTACATCTTAGTATCCAGTTGTGTTAAGGGAGAGATTAAGGGTTCATTTCAAATGTCTCAACAAGATCCAATTAAATATAACAATAAAAGCCGCAATGAAATAAAATTTATGCGTATGATATATAAACTACGTGAAGTCTTTGGGGAAATTTTATGATGTCAGTAGTTTGCATGCAATGAAGATGGACACAAAATTCGAGTATTACAAAGATAGCGGGATTCAGAACGAATCCAAAAAGGTCAAAAAGTCATACGCAGATTAGACAACGCGAGTACGAGGCTCTAGATAGAAGTGAACTCATTGCCACCAACGGGCCCGCTACCCTTAGATCGACTACACTTAGTGCAAGAAACCTCAGTAACTTGCCGTCTAAACTTTATGTAGACTTCTTCAGTTACCATAAGCTCATAGTGCGTGCGTTAACACTGTAACATCGTTCTGTCTCAATCAATATCTACACTATTCATTCATTGCTTCGGCTCCGTATTTCATTCACTTCCCCTCAACTGTCCTCCTCGCTCGCCTTCTCCTTCACAGAGATGTTTTTGCACCTAAGACAACTGCATAGATCGGAGTACTGTGCCTTCTCTGTGTTTTTTAACAATTTCATTGACATTTATTTTTCTTTTCTAATGGAATGTAAAACAAAATGTTTCATTATGTAAGTTGGGATAATAATGATAAGGAATTGATTTTGAGACTCAATTTGACCGAAAACTGCTTTCGGAACTCAGTGGTAATTCACGCAGGATAGTATACGAATAAATGAGAATTTGATTCAGCTTGAATTACAGCCACTACTTTCCGAACACTAGATGACGATTGTGATATCGAGTGTAATACCATTGCATGGACTATGGTGGAGTCCTTACAGTAATTCTCCCATAAAGCAAGCAGAAATCGGGCAGTCATTTTTAAAAAGGATCCATAAAAGTAATTATCTTGTCTGGGGACTATTCACAGCATACTGCATGAAACACGCCATGCACAACCATCTCCTCTACAATAAGCGTCCTATTGGTCAATTGACTAGTGCTCTGGCCTTTAGTACTACAGGTTTCAGATTCGAATCCTGGCGGTAGCATGGGTGTTTGTTGGTGGTTCGAATACATGTTAAACTCTGGGTCCCGGTCTAATTAGGCTAAAATGTGCACAAATGACCGTAGAGCGACAAACCAAACTTCTACAATAAATAACAAATCTCATACATTGGAAAACAGTTATTAAATTAATTTAGTAATATAATTTCTAATATAGCATAAATAGCTACTGTACTTTTGAAGACATAGTCACTTAATTTGCAATGAATGTCTTATTGTTAGAGATTTACAATATGGAGGTAAACGCAGCCATCAATCATTTTTGTGCAAATTTTGTGCTATTTCAAGATAACATTAATTACAGGAAAGCTATTGGATATCTAGCTATAAGCATAAATAAATATTTTGCAACATTAGACAAAATTTAAATAAGGCAATTAATTTTTATTTAAATACAGCATACAGAATTATTCTGGAGGAAGTTTGAATTATTAGCTACTTCCTTTTACATGCTTCCCCATGCAGGTCCACGACCGTGCTTATCAATAAAATGCACCTTAAAGCAAACAAATTGACTCCCACTACTCCATCTTTCAGCCGTGTCACCCTTTACTAACATTTGGAATAACCCTGAGGGACGGAATGTACCCTCAAACGGCTTTTGGGGGAGCCTCATAGCATAACAGTTAATTTTCTATGCCGTCAGGAACGTGTCATTTGGGGAAGGGTGGCCAAGATATATCTATACAATCCGCAGACCGTTGGAATGTTGGCGTAGTTATACATCAGGGCAGGGAAACAGCCGGTAAATTGTCTTTCAGATTTATGGCGTGGCAGTTATAGCGAGGAAGCCGCGCCTCTATGCAGAAGCGACAGCTATTACAACAGCATGCGAAGCTTTAGTGATGCAAAGCAGCTATGGACTAGATTTATACTTGGTTGAAACCTCGATTGGGTACCCTGAAGCAGTATAGAGATGTTAACATAGATGTTGGTTAGATTTCAAGAGTTTTTTTACAATGTACAACATCGCTTAAATATATTGTAAGTAATAAATCATCGAGACCAGTTCAGAAAAATTGAATTTTGGTCTAAGTCAGGGGTCGGCAACCTGCGGCTCGCGAGCCACATGCGGCTCTTTGGATGTGAAGCTGCGGCTCTTTAGTTCCCTACGGAAATATTATTTATTTTATCAAAAAAACATTTAAGAATCGTTCTGAATCGATTAACGAGGATTAGGCACCGATTCTATCTCTCAGCCACTTGTACTCGCTTTTCACCGCAGCCCTCGCTTTTCGCCGCGTCGTCACTGTCGTCAGTCCATCGGAAGCTCTCGAATGACACCGTCGTCGTCGGATGTTTCTATGTAGGTTTTAATTCGCTTTCGATGCAAGACAATTCGGCGTCTTCATCAGTGCTTTGGCGTGACGTATAGTTTGTTGTTTCAAGTAAAAGAGTTAGAAGCGAATTACTTATATATGAATAAATAGTTATTTTTCTTATGAATAAATAGATTAGTTTTCTTTTATCAAAAACTTTATTTATGGGAGTATTATTTATTGTTGGCAAGAAAAAATTTTGTGGCTCTTTTAAAAACTTTGAAATTCTGTAATTGTAATTTTTGACTCTTCCGGACTCAAAAGGTTGCCGACCCCTGGTCTAAGTCATCTGAAAAAAGAGAAATTCTTTCTTAAACTGAGAAACCAAAGGAGAGGAATAGATTGAACTAGAATCTTTTTACATTTAATAAGAAAATAATGAATTTATATTTTACGTTAATGACAATGTATGGATTAGATTTATAGTTGGTGAAATCTCGATTGGATACCCTGGAACAGTACAGAGATATTAACATAGATATCGGTTAGATTTCAAGTGTGTTTTTTTACAATGTACAACATCACTTAAATATATTGTAAGTGATAAATAATCGAGACCGGTTTAGAAAAATTGAATTTTGTAGATGGCGGTTTAAATCATCTTAAAAAAAAAATTTTTTAAATTGAGAAACCAAAGATTGGTTTGGTTTGGCTCTACGGTCATCTTATGCGCACGAGGGCTAAACAGACCGGGACCTACAGTTTAAAGTGTATTCCGAACCACTACACACATCCATGGCACCGCTGGGACTCGAACCCGAAACCTGTGGTCGGCCATTCAGGCCCCGAGAAACCAAAGAGGAGGAATAGATTGAGCTAGAATATTTAGTAAGAAAAAAAATCAATTTATATTTTATGTTCATGACAATGAGGATTCATTTACTTTTAAATGGAATGTATTCGCAGTATAAGGTTCGCGAACTGGCTACATTGTGAACAACATCTTAATAATGACTATTATTTCAGTTTGCTAAAATCCTTCTTAAAATGGTATGAAAAAAAGAAAAAGTAATGTCTGCAGTAATTATTTTCTACTGTCTACAGTATTTATGACTTTCAGAAATAACATCTCGAATTTGGATATGAGACTCTCTGTTACAGTCTACTCGTACTCGTAACTCGAAGTCTAGCGTACGTCATTAACACGGCTCTAGTACACAATCGAACCCAGGTCCTCTTTCCTGCCATTTACCACTGTCGCACTTCGAGTAGGGCTCATTCTTCATTGACCTAAATGTTCAAATTACATGAACATTTCAGCAAATGAAGATCATTTAAGATAAATGAACAAAAATAATCTATATTCTTGTAATTGATAACTGATGAAATGGCAAAACTTTATAAAAATGTTATTTTTCATTTTCTCAAAATTTCTCTCGCTTCTTCAATCCAAAAAATGTCAACATATTCTCTTTATTAAAACTCATTATAAGAAAAACATTTTTTTGAATTCTCTAACTTATTGGTGCACAAAAACTATACAAGGTTTGGTTTGTCGCTCTACGGTCGTTTTGTGCACACTTTGGGCTAATTACCTTTCGGGACCTACAGTTTAACGTGGATTCCGAGCCACTAACAAACATCCACGCCACTTGCACTAGGATTTGAACCTGAAGCAAGTGGTACCAAAGGCCAGAGCGTTAGCTAATTGGCCATCAGGCCATACTATACAAAGATAATGCAATTCTATACATCTAAACGTTTATATTAAAATTACTTTTTGCATTTTTGAATATTTGCAAATTATATTTGCATTTGTATGCTTTTTAGTAGATTTTTTTTTAATTTCTTTTTTCCATTGCAAAATGAATTCAACATCATATATAAATATATATGACTATTTACTGAGCAAAAAAAAACATAGGAGGAATAAAATAGTTTACATGTTTCGCTAGAAAAATAGCAAAATGCTAATATAATCTAAGTAGGAGAAAAAAACAAGAAGCATGCCAACAAACTTCAATCGAATTGCAAATGGAAGTTTGATAAATACAAACTTTTTTTTCATAACCTTAGATAATTACAACGCTTTTTTTTTTACATGGGAAAAAATAAATCTCGAACTTATGAAAGAATTTCCCATTTCTTCAACTCTCACGCCTGAAAGAGCTTATCTACCACGGACTAAAAACCGAATGGAACGAGTATAAAAAAAAAAAATGGCGGAAAAAAAGAATATTCCAAACAGAAACC
This sequence comes from Caerostris extrusa, assembly GCA_021605095.1. NCBI lineage: Eukaryota > Metazoa > Arthropoda > Arachnida > Araneae > Araneidae > Caerostris > Caerostris extrusa. Next base: position 55,759 of record BPLR01006904.1, on the reverse strand, counting down.
GAAGAATAAAAGGAAAATAATCTCGGAAACTCTTTCGGAACTTTATAGAAAAAAATAATAAATAAAAAAAGATGAAGGGGAAAAAAAACTTTTAAAACAAGTATGCTTTTTTAAAAATATTCCTTCCATCTGCAATGTTGGTTCGATGACGTCACAAGCATTCGCTCAGAGTATCGTATTTCGAGAGTGCACGTGTAATGTCGTAAGTCCCTGGGTGCGAGATTAATGGAAAACCCGGTTAGTTCGAGTTGTTTCCTCCCTTCTTCAGAGATTCGTTTTTTTTTTTTTTTAATGCTCAACTGAATTTAGATATGGCACAGAGTAAATTGAAACCTTTTCCTATAGGGAAAAAAATTTATTTACGTTGACTTTTTTTTTGTATTCTAAATTTTAAAGAACGCAAGATAAATTAGATTTGTTTGAGAGACAGGCGAGTAAGAATAATATTCGATGCTCAGATGGCAGATTCCAAAAAAGATTCAAGTTCCAATTTTTTTTTTTTTTCTATTTAAAATATATGGAATGTAATGAAACAGATGGAAGAAATTGAAATTTATAATTTATGTTGTCTACTATAAAAACATTTAAAATATTACAATAAAAAATTAAACTCGGAACAAATCTTAGTTGAAACTATCGTCTTTTTTATTAAAAAATGCCATAATAATAAAATTGAAAATTAAAATTATCGCTCTACTATAACAATGAATGTAAAAAGATTAAGAGAAAGATTAAAAGATTAATGTAAAAGACAATGTATGTAAAAGATTAAGAATGTAATTAAATTAATTTTATTTACTGTGAAAAATATGTTATTATGTTACATAAACACTCATAAGATATTTTTATTTTTGATTTCAATGCGCATGTAATACTATGTATATCTCTCTATATGTCCCTCTGTATGTATGTATGTACTATAATGTGATGAATGCATAAAAATTTAAATTGTACAAATTTTAGAAATTTTACATAGTAAAAACCTTCAGAAATTTTTAATTTCTTATATTATTCAGTTCATTTTAACTGTATCGATATTATTTTAATTAACCCAATCAGAAGACGATAATACATATGCCTAGATAAAATCTTTGCCATATGCATAATCAAAATAATTTAAATATTTATTTCCTGCATAAATGCCATCATCCATAATTTACTATATAAATGCCAGTATCCATAATTGCACGTGCCTCCTGGGTAATGCTAAATGAGTAACAGTGGGGCAGCCCTAGTTTATGATATAAAGATTAACTGTGTTTGTATTGTCAGCTGCATTAGAATAACATTATCCATAATTTGATATATAGATGCCATTATCCATAATTTACTGCCATTACAGAGATGCCATTATCCATAATTTACCCATAGATGCCATTATCCATTATGAAACCTAATTTTATAATTTTATTACTTTAAACCCTATCCAAAAAGATATCCGTGAAAAGGTATTTGCATGGCATAACTTTCAGAGTTTGGCGTTTTCATAATATTTCGTAAATGATTTTGCATAGAATACGGTGAACCATATCTTGTTAGTATTCGCAGTATTTTCCTATAAGGATAAATCCATAGAATTTTGAAATAATATTTCTTTAAAAATAATAAAACATGAAAAAACAAAAAAATCCGCATTTTTTTCTCTTACATTAATAGTAAATATATCGTGGTAAATATACATACGTTCGTGGTAAATATATACATAATTAAAAGTTTCAAAAACTTCGCATTACTTCATACATCTGCCTGTTTGTTAAAGAATTCCACACAAAGTAGATACAAAATGTAAAGAAATATATCCACGATGATGAGCCTCCATCTTTGACAAATCACAGGCACAAATTCATGGATCACTCTTGGATATTTATCTAAACAACAATTTTGAAATAGTATGGATACCCCACGCAAACACAGTTCTGAGAAAAATTCCTGCTCAGTCATCTGGATATTTTTGAAGATTTTTGGAGAGATTTTAATTTTATCTTACGAATATAGAATGACAGATAAAAATAATTATATACCATTAATATTTTCAGGTGAGTATATACATAATTAAAACATTTCAAGAACTATGCATTACTTCATAAATCTGCCTGTTTATTAAAGAATTCCACACAAAGTAGATAAAATGTAAATAAATATGTCCACGATGATGAGCTTCCATCTTTGACAAATCACCGGCACAAATTCATGGATCACTCTTGGATATTTATCTAAACAACAATTTTGAAATAGCATGGATACTCCACGCAAACACAGTTCTGGAGAAAAATTCCTGCTCAGTCATCTGGATATTACTTACATATTTTTATTATGTTTTGTTCAACAATGAAACATAAAGGAAACATAAATCTAATGTTTTTTTCTTCTTTAATTCAATGTTAATATTTCAGGGTAAATATATAAATAATTAAAACATTTCAAGAACTCTGGCTTTAGTTCATAAACCTGCCTGTTTATTAAAGAATTCCACATTTCTTCTCACAAAATACATTCAAAATTTAAGGAATATATTTCTAGCATTATGAGCCTCCAACTTTGACAAATCACCACCACAAATTCATGGATTCTGCTCAGTCGTCTGGATATTTCTGAATATTTCTGGATATTTTTTTCAGAACTTTGGAAGGATGTTTAATTTTATCTCAATGAATAGTATAGAATGAAAGATGAAATTAATTATATAATGTTATTATTTCATGATGAATATATACATTACAACATTTCAAAACTTTATAAATCTGGCTGTTTATTAAAGAATTCACACAAAAAAAATTAAAAATGTAAAAAAGAGACGAGAAAGAAATATGTCCACCATGATGAGCCTCCATCTTTGACAAAATCACCGGCAAAAATTCATGGATCACTCTTGGATATTCATCTAAACAACAATTTTGAAATAGCGCGGATTCCCCACCCAAACACAGCTCTGGAGAAAAATTCCTGCTCAGTCATCTGGATATTTTCCGGTCGCGAACCTAACGACAGCGCTGATGCTGGACGAGAGCCAGACACTCTATTACCTTTCTTCACATAAAAAGAAGAGAAAAAAAGGGAAAGAAATGTCTAGTGGCGAGAGATAAAAAGCCGCTAATTACGCACTTTATTTTTCTACTTCACTGAAACTGCTTTTTTTAGCAAGCTGAAGTGATTCCGCTGCTGTCCAGAGTGGAAATGCACTTTAACTCTTAATTGAAAGCAACTGTTTACTTTTATGCGCATTCATTAGCAAGCTGTTCGTGTCATTCGCAATACAAGCCTTTTAATGTTTAATCAATGTTCTAATTTTGGAGCGATTTTTAACTTCGTCTTTCGAATGGTATAGAACGAAAGATAAAAAATAACTATGTTTTGGTTTTTTTTTATGACTAAAAAAAAATAAATATATATATCATCAAAGAAATGGATAACTTGTTTTTAAGAACTTGATTTAAAAACTTTACTTTAAAAGTACTCTTGTAAAAACAACATGGGTGAATAACATGGATACAAAACAATATGGTTACTCTTGTGAAAACAATACGCAGGTTGGGCAATCAAATTGTAACTAAGTGTGATGGTTGAGATACTTGGGGCACAGGTTGAAAAACCACAGCTTTATTGACACATGCACAAACATATTGACGCATAGAATTAGAGTATGCTATTTAACACATTTAAAAGATAGATAATTATAGATTCATGGAAGGACTCCACTTCTAAGCTGAAAGCTTGAAACTTGACTAAACTGTACCATGAGAAACTGTCAAAGAAACTTATATGACTGAATACCTTATATGACTAATCAATATTTTAAACTTTATCCTAAATAATATTTGATAAAAAAAAAAAAGGAACCAAAAAGACAATGCAGGCAAATCTTCAAAATATATTACACATTGCACATGTAAATCAAAAACCTTTATTTGTCATTAATTTAAAACTAGCTCTTCAAAAATGTTTTATTCTTTAATAAATAATTGATAGATGAACGCATTTATCACGAAAACAACTATATTAAGCATTTAGCAATAGCGTTAGTTAACATTATATTCAAGGTTATAAAATAGGATCTAAAAACATCTGCTTCGCAAATTCAGTGCTTTTACAACTGATTGTTTTTCCTGCTACCAACCGTTCTTCTACAACAACTAGCTCAATTCGAATATTTTAATGCGAAAATAGTGCTTTTCTTTATTTCTTTTCTCTTCCTTTATTTTTTGTTCATAGAGAGAAGGGGTCGTTCATTGTATGTGTGTTTATTCATTTTTTCCGTTCCCTCTATTGAACAAAGCTAGTCAAATAAGCCGCGCACGCGCACAAGTTTCTACATGCGGTATCGTGAAAGAGGGGGATGGGGGGGGGGGGGAGAAAAAAAGAACAAAAAACAAAGAACGACATGGAAAGGGGTGGAGGGGGTGAGGGGAATGACAGATCGCACCCAAACATGCTGGCATCGATCATTCACAGCACGGCCAAGGTTCTTTTTCACGCTCATGTTTAAATGGTACTGCATTCACTCTAAATCACTCTTAAATTATTCGTTAATTCTTGTTTGTAAATTTACAACGGGTTATTATTGCCTCTCTGTTGGAAATTTATATGGATTGCAAATTAAAGCATTAATTTTCTTCAGTTTATCTGGTTTGGTTTGACGCTCTACGGTCATCTTGTGCACACTTTAGGCTAAACAGACCGGGACCCAGGAGCGGATTTTCCTATAGACTAACTAGGCTTCAGCCTAGGGCCTCAAGATCAAGAGGGGCCTACATTCAAATTGTTAGCAAAATTAGAATTACACTATTCTAAAAACAGTAAACACTAAAAAAAATCCCAACATGTTTCATTTAATCTATTGATATATATCACAGTAATGATGTATTTTATTATCTCTCATGTAATTTACAAACTTAAAAATGGAAGATGAAAGGGCCTCATAAATGGAAGAGTCTAGGGTCTCTTTTCATCTAAAATTACATCACTTACAGTTTAACGTGGATTCGAACCACCAACAAACATCCATGAAACCGCCAGGATTCGAACCTGAAGCCTTCGGTACCAACGGCCAGAGCGCTAGCCAGTTGGCCATCAAGCCACAACCTCAGTTTGGATAGTAAATGGATAGCAAGTTGGATATACATACTAGTATTAACTATGGGGATGTAAATGGATTATACTTCTAATAGTTATTTGAATAATATTTCATTAAATGACAATAAAATAAATTACCCTTGAAATCGACGATTTCAAGTATGATTTTTCTTATACTATACATCTTATTCTTACACTTAACAAATGTACTAAGGTATTGAAAATCTTTGATCAAACTTTAAGGGTTTCGTAAAAAAATAAAATAAAATTTCGATTATTAATTTTTGTCGGTAAATTTACAACGGTTGTTATTGTCTCTCTGTTGGAAATTTATATGGATTGCTGATTAAGGCATTCATTTTCTCTCATTTGAACACAAGCAACGAGTATTACTACACTATTGTAAATGGAATATATTTCTAATAGTTATTTGGATAATATTTCATTAAATAGCAATAAAATAAATCATATTTTAAATCGCCATAAACTGATAAAGTCTTACAGTTAATAAATGTACAAAGGTTATTGAAAATATCTGATTCAAGTTTTAAAAATTTCGTATAAAAATGAAATAAAATTTTGGTTGTTAATTCTTGTCGGTAAATTTACAACTGGTTGTTATTGTCTCTCTGTTGGAAATTTATATGGATTGCTGATTAAAACATTCATTTTCTTCCAATTGAACACAAGCAGCGAGTATTACTATAGGGCTGTAAATGGAGTATACTTCTAATAGTTATTTTTGATAATATTTCATATAGCAATAAAATGAATCAGACCTGAAATTGCCATTAACGGCTAGTCTTACAGTTAATAAATGTACAAAGGTATTAAAAATCTTTGATTTCAACTCTAAGAATTTCGTATAAAAATAAAATAAATTTTTGATAAAATATACTAAGAATATAAATGATTTCGTTTCGTTTATAAATGATAATGTTTTTCTTACAAATTAAATTTTAATATCAGCAATAAACATAGTTTAGTCTACTAAAAATATAATTATGTCAATTCCATCATTTAAGTTGGTTTTCTGTGAAACAATGATTAATAAAACAAAATTTACAACAAAGTATGTATTTAAACTACAACATCATCATCATTGGCGCAACAGCACCCATGGTGGGCCAAGGCCGCCTGCTTACTGGCTGATTTCTACAGAGATGTTTTCTTTCTTACGGGGTAGAGTTGTCAGTCTTACATCCATCGCTCTACAGTCATATTAGACTACTACACCACACCACTATGCCTAGAGCTGAGTTGCCCCTATACAGTTTGGGAATGATGTGGGTGAAGTCATATTAGACTGGAACCTATAGCTTAAAGTGGATTCCGAACCATTACAAACATCCATGGCACCATCGGGACTCGAACCCAAAACCTATAATACCGACCGTTAATCACTCAGCCATCATGTCTTTAAAGTACAATAAATCCAAGAAATTGTTCATTAATAAATAAATAGATATCCCCCCCCATTGGTAGCGCTCTTGTCTTTGATAGCACAGGTTTCAGGTTCAAATCCTGACGGGGGCATGGATGTTTGTTATTGGTTCGGAATCTACGTTAAACTGTAGGTCCGGTCTAATTAGTCTAAAGTGTGTACAAGATGATCGTAGAGTGATAAATTAAGCAAACCAATAGATATCCCTAAAATATCTAAAAGTACAGCAAACGACGGACGATAATATATTCATTCGATTTTTAAGTAAAATAACTAATTAGAGCATAGTTTTTAAAAGTCATAGATCATAATGATCTGTTTACATTCAGACATAAAACAATAAAACTTAGATAATAACGTAAATTTACTTTATTTATTCATCATTATTCGTTTTTACCGTCATTATTGACACACACATCATTTAAATTCCTGCATTCGAAACGGCAGCCGGCGAAATTAGCCTTCCATTTCGTTTGGAAAATATTATTTCATTCAGAGAACTGGCAACAGAACAACAAAAAGCGGATCTCCAAGGCAGCTTCGAAAACACATCAAGTGACCTTGAACTTTTAAAGAGTGGTTAGAATTCGGAAGAATGCGACGTACCCTAACATTATCACTACTTACGAAAATGAAGCACCCTCCTTATAACTACAATTACCACAACAGCATCTTTATAACTACAATTACACATCATTTTTAAAGTTATTGTCTTCTAGTAGCGTCTTTAAGTCTCATTTTTAAACTTCAAATAATAGTCCTACTGAGATCTATTCACTAGGTAGTTTCCTACAAAAGTCTCTTTGAAATAGGTTTGCATTTGTTTGCAAAACAGTCATCAACTTAAATAAAGTTTAACTTATATGATCTTGTTGAAATTTTAAGTAAAAAGAATGTACATTTTCTAAATATTAATTAAAGTTTAGCATAAAATTACATTCTATATTATCTCTTCCACACATTAAGAAATATTTTTAAAAAGAAGTGGTAACACTGATTTGTTAAATTTAGTGATTTAAATTAGATCAATAAAATAATTTTATTTCAAAATTTCTTGTTGAAGAAATTAATGTTAAAAGTGAGTTTGAATGTTAAAAGTTTTAATTTTAGATCTTATTTGTAGTATTTACAATTGTTTTATAATTTTATTTCAAAATTTCTTTTGAAACAAAACTTAATGTTTAGAAATTAAGGAGACCTAAAATATAATAAAGACTGGAAAATTTCAAATTATCATCATCATCGTACAAAAACTAATTCAAAATTGTCCTATGAAGTTCATATTAATTAATTTAATGGTTATTATTTGAATGTTAAAGTTTTATTATTAGATCTTATTTGTAGTATTTATAATTTTTACTACAGAGTAAATATGTCAGATGGTATGAAAAATTTTATTCAAGCGGTTTGGTTTGTCGCTCTACGGTCATTTTTGCACACTTTAGGCTAATTAGACGGAGATCTATAGTGTGACGTGGATTCCGAACCCTCACACACATCCATGGCACAGACAGGATTCGAACATGAGGCCTGTGGTACCAAAGGCCATACCGCTAGCCAATTAGCCATCAGGCCTCTGAAGTTTGGTTTGTCGCTCTACGTCATCTTGTGCACATTAGAGCTATACAGACCGGGAGCTATGGATTAAATTGGATTCCGAAACACTACAAACATCCATGGTATCACCGGGACTCGAACCAAAGCCTGTGGTACCGAGCGCCAAGGCGTTAGCCACTCGGCCATCAGGCTTTTGAAGTAATTTTTAATGCAAATTTGGGTTAATGTGTATCCCTACAACCTATGTGACTATAGGAAGTTGTGCCAAATGCCAAATCTTATATAATATCATATAATTCAAGTACTTAATATTATATATTAACATATAATGATAAAATAGGATTACTTTATTAATATTACTAGATGGAATGCTATTAACCAACAAACTTGCAGGTGTTAAATAATAAAAAACAACTATTATATGATTTTTAAAAAATCTTACTTTTTTTATAAAAATTTACTTATTAACTTAAAATTAATTTACTACTTAGATGTTTTAATTTCTTATATTTATTGACAAGGAAAAAAAAGATCAAATGCATCGTTTTTTTAAAAATAACAATTTTATAAACATTGTATTTAAAAATAGAATATATTTGGCCAGGACATGCCATAAAATAGCCCGATATCTAAGATTTCTCCCAGGGAAGGAAACAACCACGTGAATAAAGGCGGAAGAAATATTTCCTTCTTGTGTATTCTGCCGCGAAAAATGTTTGAAAATATATCAAAGTTATTTTCTTTAAAGCACTGCTCAATTTTAGCGTCTGACGGTTAAAGCTTTGCAAACTCTTGACATCTCTATGTACATTTCGAAACTCCAAATCGAATGCGTTAGGGAATACAGCATTTCTTCCTTTTTTTCTTAATCCAGTCTTTGTAGTACTCAAAAAAAAAAAAAAATAAATAAATAAACATTTTCAAAATGAATGCATTTTATAAACCAACTATAAGTAGCGTTTGGTTTCTTTCTAAAACCAGCGATTATAGAAAATATGCACTAACAAATCATGAAAAACCAATCGTGCAAAAACCAACTAACTAACTAACCAATCATGCAAAAAACCAACCAACTAACTAACCAACCATTCAAAAATAAACCAACCATGCAAAAATAAACGAACTAACTAACCATGTAAAAATTAATTATAAGTAGCGTTTGGTTTCTTTTAAAAACCAAGGATTATAGAAGATATGCACTAACCAACCATGGGAAAACCAACAAACCAACCATGCAAAAATAAACCAACTAACCAACCATGCAAAAATAAACCAATTAACCAATAACCATGCAAAAATAAGTAATATTTGGTTTCTTTTTTAAAATCAGGGATTATAGAAGATATACACTAACCCACCATGCAAAAGCCAACCAACTAACTAACCATGCAACAACTAACTATAAGTAGCTTTTGGTTTCTTTTTAAAACCAAAGATTATAGGAGATATGCATTTCATAAACAGTAGACTTACAAATAAGCCCTTGGGTGAACAAAAGGAGCTTAGTTCAGAACAATAACAAGGGGAGAGAAGCCTCATGCTGGAAATTTCCTTGCATGAATCTGGACTCACATTTGTATCACACAAGAAAAGCTACTAAGAGTGTAGCCATACCGATGATGCCGCAACATGTTGCTGAAGTACACGTCAATTCCATTTTAATACCAATTTACAATCGTCTACCAGTTTATCAATTTAGCAGAACAGTTACAACACATTGAAACATTTCCCAAGAAAAATCACAATTGTTGACATTCTAATTGTCAAGTCATTTTCTAAGCATATTAGAAAAGTTAATTTGGGTAAAATCAAAAGATTCACAATTAATAAACATATCAATTAATTTTTTGCCATTCCGCCATTTTTAGTTTCATTGGGAGTTGGGGCAATCACGGATATACGATCACAACAACCAAACATGTATAATAATTGCTGTGTCACTACAAATAACGGGGTATAACTATACAGCACCCATTAGAAACAATACTTCCTTGGAAATAGTGATGATTGGGTTGCAAGTGAGGAAAATCAAGAAAATACAAACGCAACCAGTCCGAAGATACTGAAGCATACCACCAAAGCAGAATACTATTTTTAAACATTGTTAATCAAACCTGCATTGATGCCATAATCATTTCTTCTAAAGGTCTAGATCAGGGGTAGCCAACCCAAATGATCTTGCGAGCTACTTTGGACATGCAACATAACTCCTCGAGCTGTAAAATAAAATTATATATCCCCATATTAGAATTAAACCCACTATAGATATTTTTATATTCATATTACAACCTGTTATATTAGATGTTCCATGATGCGCGCGTCATGAGTTCGCAGAATATAATTAATTATTCTGTAAACTCATAATTTAAAAGGCATTATCTGTCATATATTCGCAAGAACATTTTAAAATCAATGTTAATTTTTCTCGTAATTTCGACAGTTAATTTTTGAATATATGGATGCATACATAATGTTATTTTTTAATACATCGGTTTTCACTATTTTTGCCCATTATGAAATAAATATATTTTGTAAAAGTGTGATAAATCTCACGGGCAGGAAAATGTTCAAGGTGAGCCGCATGCGGTCCGCGGGCTGACCGCTCCTGTTCTAGATCAATGGTCTTCAGACTTTGAGTGCGTGTATGTAGGTGTGGCAGGAATATGGCGTAAGAATACAGGGGCTGATCCGGCAATGAAAGAAACCCCTGTTGAGGTTCCGGGACTGGAAACAATCTTAGCAGCTGGGAGCCTCCTTATCATAAATGCAACGGTTTAGAAAAAGCATGAGAAGGAAGATGGCAGCTTCAACTTGAACGATCAAAGATATTTTCTCACTGATGCCAGAACGCTCTGTTTACATATAAAGCCCCATTCACAGTAAGGTACGTTGAGTGGCGAAACATAAAGCGTCGACCAGTCACAAGCGTCAACGCGCACCATCTGCGTTCGACCCTCAACGCCTTGGTGTGAATGAAGATTTAATCTCCACGCAGGGGCCTAAATGGCCGAGTGTCTATCGGTCTGGCGCACGGTGCCACAAGTTCGCGTGGCCCCGGTGAAGTGAAGTTCGCGTTCAGTACCGGCGGTGCCATGGATGTTTGTAGTGGTTAGGAATACATTTTAAACCGTAAGTCCTGGTCTCATATGACTGCACTGAAGAGCGTCACGGAGCCCAGTCAGACGTCACTCACATCCTTCCCAAACTTGTATAGAGGCGATCAACTCCAGGCACAGTGATGTGGTGTGATGTAGTAGTCTTCGTATGCGTGCGCTTTAAAGTCGATGCCTTTATGATGTTGAACTCCTCAAACACTAGTACACACAACCATACTGAACAATTAAGAGCGCATGGTACTCAAGTGATCCTACATTCGCAAATATGACCGTGAGCCTACGTCTTTGGCCTACTCCTAAGTATCAATTTGCGTAACACCTTGAATACGCGTACTACACTTTGAAGATCACCAGCTCCCAAAGTGAACAAAAAATATAATACAGCCCCTAGGGAGCAATAGAACTATCAAGGGGGCAATAGTAAGTCAAGTGCGTTTGAATAGGATGCATTTAATAAAAAATAAAGCGACGGTGAAGGCATAAAGATGGAAAATAAGATAAAAAAAACTTATATATCTTTCATTTTATTAAGTAGAAATCATATTCCTTGGATGCTTTCATTTACCAAACCAGGGTTATGTATTTATTTCCTTTAAGCCCGATATATTTTCAAGATAAATTGCACAATTTGTTAAAGACTTCTCTTTAAAAATTAAATTACTGATTTTCGATTACCTTCACTGATAAAAATTGAATCCAAAAAAGTAAAACATCCTCATTACCTGGTTTTCAAATGCAATCGCAAACACTCGATACACTCAATTCACATTAGTGAACTAATGAGAACTAAAACTGAAATGGCTCTTGCGTTAATTCAATTATAATACCATCCGAACCTTGCTGAGTTGCGTACCAATTAGCTCGACGAAAATCATCTTCGTTTTGGATGCGACTCAATTAACCTCGGAAATGCGATTGCTGAGTTCGTTCCCTGAAATGTCCTTTTTAGAGTGCGCTTGTTTGCGCAGAAAATCTAATGTGAGCTCTTTGAAAATGGCTGTAGTATCGTCAGCATCAATAGCTGGGCTTCAAGCATGATGGTGTAGTCATTTATGAATAATCGCTTTTCGCTATTTAATTGTATAAATGAGGCTAGGTACATAAGAACATTTTTAGGTAATCGATTTCAAAACATTTACCTTTAATTAGATAGGTTGCATTAAATTGAATTGAGCACATAAAATTAGCAATTTTTCAATTTTCGTTTATAAAATATAAAATGAATATTCGTTAAAAAGAAATTGCAGACTTAATTTAAGTGGTTTATGATTAGCCTTCATAACCTTAACAGGTAGTGTAATAAGAATTTGGAAAAATACCTCATGTAAAAAAAAACGTTACGGTTTCAACATGAACTATAATGATATTTAATTAATTTTAATAAAAGTTGTATGTTAAAAATTGAATTTTATATCATTTACAATGTCGTGGTTTGAGGTTTTTTTTTTTTTTTTTTTTTTGACGCCAACACATGCCTTTCACTCTTTCTGTAGCACATCCATTAAATATGTTACTATGTCTATAACTATCACTACACCACTGCGCCTAGGGCTAAGTTGCTCCTTTACAGTTTGGGAAAGATGTGGGTGAGAAGTCTAATTGGGCTCTGTAAGGCTCTACTGTCATATGAGACCGAGACCTACGGCTTAAAGTCGATTCCAAACCACTGCAAATATCCACGGATTTGCGGGGTCTCGAACCTGAAACCTGTGGTACCGAGCGCCAGAGGGCTAGCCACTCGGCCATCAGACTTTGATTCTAAATGTTTGAATTTTTATTATATGTGAGGAAACAATATCAATCTATACCAATACAATTTTTTTCTAATGCAGCTGGCAAACACTCAGACAGTTGTATTTGATGCCTTAAGTCAAGAGCTGCACTGACGTTACTCACTTAGCACTACGCAGGAGGTGCGTGTAGCTTGAAGATAAGCTACAGACGAGGAGTAACAATACCCCCGCAACTCTCTACGATCCTGTTAGACTGGGACCTACGGTTTAAAGTGGATTCCGAACCACTACGAACATCTATGGCACTGTGTGTGACTCGAACCCGAAACCTGTGGTACCGAGCGCCAGACACTCGGCCATTCAGACATCCTACATCATTCAGACATCCAGATATTAATAAATAGAAAATTAATTAATAATATGAAAAAACGAAAATAATACGAAAAATAATACGAAATTAATAATATGAAAATACAATATCAATATTGTTATGATTTGATTTAATCAAAAAGTCAGAGGAGATAAATATACATTTTATTTATTCAGATTTGTCAATATATTTTTCTGGTTAAGGAGAATGTAGCATTAAAATCGCCGATATGGAAAACAAGACGTTCCAGTCCCTCAGCTTTTCAGCAGTGCTTTCTCCCTGCATTGTTTGAGGTGGGGCCAAATGACCTCGGCGCTTTGGTAGGGTTTCCGTGTTCACCACAGCAGACGCAGGGAATCAAAAGTAACGAGGCATGTAATGCGGGGAGAACATGAAGCTTAGAAAACAAAGATTCCCTACAAATGGTGATAAGCACAGTCGCACATTATCTTGAATAAAAATTGAGCGGAATGAAATACCTATAGGTTATAATTGTTTTAGAATTAAGGTAAGTTAGACGCGAATCACACAGCACCGGGAATCAGCCACTGAGATTTGGAATGGTGACACCAGGAAAATTTAAAGCCACCTCTCCTTTTATCAGACTCTAGGGAAAGACTTTCCGGTCTGCGAATTTATCATGCTCATGTCAATCATAGAAACGGATGCCATCATTTATCGAATTTTTAATCTTCTACTCAAAAATCTTAAAATAAAAGTATGCATTTTAAATCTTTATGTCTGTTTAATTCATATGTTATTGTTTTTCAGAGCCACACAATTCGACCTTGGGTCGTTGTACTGCTACTTTTCATTCCTTCAGCAATGTTTTTGAGTAAATTTTATTACTGAACTGAGAAAACAAATTCCCTGGCACTATGGCTCAATGTGCACCATGGCCATCTGTCTACTGGCAGATTTCGAGACAGGTGATGGTTTCTTTATACAGGGTAGGGTTGTTAGCCCGCCCAACACTCTACCAATCATATTAGACCGGGACCTACGGTTTAAAGTGGATTCCGAACCACTACAAATATCCATTTCGAGACCTGTTCCCGAAACCTGTGGCACCGAGGGTCAGGGCGCTAGTGACCCAGCCACCAGACCCCACTGAAAAGCTACATGTAGCAAAAATACATTTGACGACTGACCCCTCTTACGAAGAACGAAATATTTATATACAGAAAACCCAAATACATTTACAGTTTAAACAGTCACTACAATAACACGTATATTTGAGATTCTTCATTAACATGGTGAACCAAGAAGACAAAAGTCTGCTTTCCTTTGGAAATATTTTTCCCCACAGTTTTGAACGAACACATCTAAGAGTGGCATTCGGAAGATTCGTAGACTCCCTCGAGGTCAACCGTAGAACTTTCCAGCTAACAGATTATTGTGCCTATGCCTATTTTAGTTCTGTATAGCTTGTAGGTTTCGGTCTCTCTTCGTATGTAGATGAACTTCCGAATAATATGAGCAACACTGGACAGTTAATCTATTATATAGAATACATTGTATTTAAAATTTATTGATAAAACATTAATGAAATGCTAATATTACTAATTACGGTCGCAGACAGTATTACATTATCCCAACGATCGCTCATTGCCAGATGTCCATTTGTGTTTAACATGCCTGCCAGTTTTAAAATCTTCAATATCTCTTAGACCCTGAATCATAGCACGATGGTAATGCGGACAACTAGTCTGCTATAAATCTCAGGGTCGAATCCTCTTGTTTGACGATTCCATAAGACAAGGAGATTAAACAACGATTGTAATAACGCATCCCATCAACAATCAAGGCTGCATAATAAAAGTTTTCCGGTTTTTCTCATATACAATACACAAATGCAGACCTCTAAAAATACATCAAACGATGAAATATTCATAGAATACGAAATACAACGTAGATACAGAAAATATCGGTGTAAAAAAAATTCATAACATGGTATTATTCAAAAGACAAAATTTCTAAATGAAACCCAAATATGCTGTAATATTGAAATAAGAAGCATAGAAACAAGAAAATATTTAAATTAGCAAAGATAACGAAGACGTAACTGGAATAGTGTCCATAGGAAATACAATAATCAGGAAGCGTAAAGTGTCAAAACAAAGATACCCCAAAAATTGTGATAAATAGCGTCATAAATTATCTCCAATCAGAATTGGAGCGAAAGGAGATTGCAATATCAAAAGAAAAAAGTCCGTGGCAACGAATTAGATATGCGTTGTTTTGTAGATAAATCTAGAAATAAACAACTGTGCTTATTTTCTCCATAAAAACAACCGGTAAACCAATCTAAGTAGTAAAAATTCAAGTTTGAATTATAAAAAAAATTTTGTAATAGAATTTAAAACTTAAGTCAAGAGTTATTGAATTATAGTTAAAACTCACAAGATTCTTTTTAACAATATCAAAAATGCTACAAGAAATCTTACCGTTTTTACAAATTTCTTTTCTTATTGATGAAGGCAAATAAAACAATAAGATTATATAAAAACACCAATAAATTTCACGACGAGGATTATTTAAATCCACAAGCATATTCATCTTACCCATTTTTTACTTAAATTAATGAAACTTTTCTTTAAGATTATATATTTCTGTTTGTTCACAATAGAGAATTTTACTTTTGCTGTCTGTAATACTAATCAATAAATTTATGAAGTTCAACTCCATTTTAATAATTACATTTTGAAATATAATTATAAATACAAATTGCAGTTTTATTATAAATAGTAGCCATTCAATCAGAATTTAAAAAAAAAAAAATGTTTACAAAAAAGAAATAAATAGAACGACATTCAAGTTTTTAAACATACAATAATATAAACACAGACGAACTTTTTTTTTCTTATTTATATAAAATATAAGCACGATTATTATTATAACACTATCTTATTATTATAACAAGAAATTCTAAATCACCGTAGACTCAATCAGTGGGTATTATATAATGTGTAGCTATATGCTCTGATTTCTGTGCTAATTAAAGAAAAACAAAATGTTCTGTATTGGGACACACGGAAAATTACGATTATAACTTGCGTGTTAAACATAACGAATAGTCAATCCGACCTCTTAAATTTCAAACGATAAGAGCATATCATAGATAAAAATAATAATTCAAGATATTTTATTAAAGCATTGATAATTATATAACATATCATAATAAATTAAAATAATAGATCATAAATTAAAATTACAAAATCAATACTTCTTCAAAATTCATTAAAGAATAAATAATATATTTAGAAACAATTTTGAAAATAATAATTGTCATAACTTAAGTAAAATCAAGATTTAGTTCAGTCCTTTCCGTAAAGCATATGAAAGTTTCTCTCTACACTTTATACAATAAAAATGATAAATTGTATTTAATTTAGAATTTAAAGTTTTCTTGTTTTTGTGTCGTAATTGTGTTCGGTATCCAACATACATTTATAAAATATTTAAATATACCTTACAAAATACATGTTTATATAAAACATAATTAAGAAATTCCAATATACATATCATTTTGTGGAACTGCCAAACATAGATTTGCTAATAATTTAAAAATATATATATATCTTTTAAACTTTTAAAAATCTTGCTTAAAAAACAGTACGTTACAAATCATATTTCAGACTTATTATTTTATATAAATATGTTTGAATATAATAAATAAGTCTACTATAGTCTACAAATTCGACTATAAATCTGTATATAAATCTACTTATAATACATCTGAATTTTTATCAATGAGTTTAAAAATAATCAGGTAATTATATTCTCAAAGCATTTTTAAATGCAATGTTAAAAAATTATAATTCTTCTTCAAGAAAACATTAATAATCATCAATTGCCATGATCGTTTAAACAATAATTTAAAACATGAAGTTATATTTTTAATTAAACAATCAGTGAAATTAAATAAGAAAAGTTAAATTTAATTTTATCGTTCATTTTTTAAATTTATTATTATTTTTTTTTTTAATTGCCAAAACATCATTTTACGACTTTAAGTCTGAATATAAGTCCTCTTATAATAAAAGTGTATTTTTAACAATGTGTTTAAAAATAATCAGGTGACAATTACATTCTCAAAATCTTTTTTAAACACAATGTTGAAAAACTTATAAAAATAATTAAAATATAAAAACTCAGTTGTCATGATCGTTTAAACAAAAATTTAAAACGTGAGGTTAACTTTTAATTAAACCATTCAGTAATATCAAATAAAAACGTTCAAACTTAATTTTACCATCCATTTTTTAAACTTATTATGTCATATAAATAAGTCTGAATAAATAAATAAGTCTACTATAATCTTCTATAGTCTACAAACTCAACTATAAGTCTGAATCTAAGTCTTCTTATAATAAATATTTTTAAACTCATTGATAAAAATTCCTAATCAGGTGACAATTTTATTCTAAAAACGTTTTTAAGTGCAATGTTAAAAAACTTAGAATTGTTCTTCAAGAAAACATTAATAATGATCAATTGTCATGATCGTTTAAACAAAAATTTAAAACGTGAAGTTATATTTTTAATTAAAATCATTTAGTAAAATTAAATAAGAAAAGTTTAAATTTAATTTTACGATTTTTTTTTTTTTTTTTAATTGTCAAAACATCAGATTACGGATAAATTTTTCGTAAAGTTTCCGTATGTACTAAGATTTCAGATGTGATTGCTAAATTTTCATATGTGTCTCATGTTTATTTAATTTAGTTACACTAAAAAGTTTAACGAATATCGAATTATTGTAAATCAATAGAGTACCCTAGATTGTCAATATAAGGTTGAATATATGTCACGGTCTAATAGCATAGTACAGTGCATTTAAAGACTACAAGTAGCAAAGAAATAAAGCACTGGGTTCTACCTGTTAATGTCACCTCCCATGCACACACGAAGAAGAAAATCCCTGTCAACCAGTCCAAAATCTTCAGTGCAGGAGAACGAAAATTCATGATTAAAAAGTCACCGTTTCTCGCCGCACAACAACAACAACAACCTTCGCCGGCGAGAACATCATAAGCAAAAAACGACGGTAGAAGGCATAATAATCCAAGCGACGACCCTTTCTGCCAGCGTGCCTGACATAACAGTTCCTCTCGGTTCTTCGCTTTTCGCACGTCTGTTTTGCCTCTCTAAAAGAACCGTTAACCCCACAAAACACCGTCGCCAGAACGTCTAACTGGCGTCTTCCTTGGCGAGGGAACGGTTGCTGGAACCTCGCCAATCCGAACGTTCCCGCCAAAGGATTTATAAGGTTTTGGACGTTCTTTTAAGTCGCCAAAACTTACCGTTCTTTATTTTTCTTGCCACGAGATCTTTTCTTTTCTGCGGTAAGACAAGCCGCATCGGTTTGGAGTTAAGATAACAGCATTAAAATAACATCGTAATTAGACTGGAAGGTGATTAAGGGAAATGGTGGGGGATTGTTCTGTTTGTGTGTGTGCCATGTTACCCGCTCGATGACATGGAGGAACATTAAAAGTAGGTGTTGCGTTTGTGTCGAGTGATAGTGACAGATACTTTTCAATAAAAATGAAGCCCTTAAATCCATCGCGTTTATCCGACGCCGGCTTAAAATCGAATGAATTTTATCGTCTCGCGAATTATTTAATGGAAAGTTGGGATGAAAGATTTAAAGGTGTTAAAGTTTGACTGCAAAATAAATATAGTGTTCTTATACAAAATAAATAAATAATAATAATAAGATAATTGTTTTAACATAGATGATAGTATATTTATTTATATTGTTTATAAATTTTTTTTTCTGTTCAAGCACTTAGACAGGTGTCTTTGATACCTTAAGGAAAGTGCTGCACCGACGTTACTCACTTAGCACTACCCAGAAGGTGTGCGTAGCTTGAAGATAAGCTACGGACTCGCAGTAACAATACCCCTGCAACGCTTTACGATCATGTTAGACCGGGATCTACGGTTTAAAGTGGATTCCGAATCACTACAAACATCCATGGCACCGCCGGGTCTCGAACCCAAAACCTGTGGTACCGTGTGCTAGCCACTCGGCTATTCAGGTTCAAGGAGTTAAAGTTAGACTTCAAAATAAATATAGTGTTCTTATACAAAATAAATAAATAAATAAACAATAATAATAATAATGAGATAATTGTTTTAACAAAGATAATAGTATATTTATTTATTTATTTTATATTTTTGATGCTTATAAAATTGATGAAATAAATAACCTTTCAAATTTCATTAATTGTAAATGGTTATAGTAGCAAAGCGGCCTGATGGTCAATTGGCTAGCGCTCTCCATTGAGTATCACCGGCTTCAAGTTCGAATCCTGACGGTGGCATGGATCTTGTGAGTGGTTTGAAATTTACGTTAAACTGTATGTCCCGGTCTAATTAACCTATTTTGTACAAAAAATGACTGTAGAGCGATAGACCAAACCAAATCTACTTCCTATAGTCATATTAGACCGGCACCTACGGTTTAAAGTAAATTGTTAAATACGACTTAAAGTTACCGTAGAGCGGCAAAGCAAAAATTTATTTTTGCCATATTCGACGCAAAAAAAAAATTACTTATTTGAAAAATAACAACAAAAAACAGGCATACACGATATCGTGCTCTTTTTTTTTTTAATGTCAAATGATTTTGTGAATAAGATTTCACACACACACACACACACAAACAAAAAAAAAACCCACGATTGAGTAATAAAATTTTGTCGCTATTTTGATGTTCATAACCATTTATTCCATCTATCATAAACTTTTTATATAATTATTCCCCATTCTTTGTTAAAAGATTAAGCAATAAAATAAGTATATCTCATAAAAATACAAAATATAAATCTGAGAGAGAAATCTGAGAGAGAAATACAAATAATAATCTGAGAGAGAGGGTTTAAGATTAACTATTTATTATGTCAGCAATAATGATACAATACATATTTCAAATATTTTTATTTCTTTTTAAAAATCCGCAAATAATTTTTAGACCATCATATTTCATTCACTGTGATAATTATATTCTAAGAAAAGAAATCAAGGGAAAAAAAAAAATTAAAATAAAGAAAGAAAATTAGGAAAGATACGATTGTTATCAGCTGGATAGGTATACAGGTTGCCCATAAAATTTAGAATTTAATGTAAGAACAAAATGCATAATAACAATCTTAAGCAAAAAAAAAAAAACATCAATAAATCATATTCAGGCAATAAATTATGTTATTGTTGAAAACTGAAAAAAGAAAAAAAAAGATTAAATTAAAAACAAAAAAAATAAAACTATAAAAATCCAAACGATTTTATGAAAAACCACGTGGAAGAAATTATTTTTTTTGTTAAAAACTATAGAATTCAAACATTTTATAAAAAGACACATGGAAGAAATTAAAAATTTTTAAAAACTATAGAATTCCAAACGATTTTATAAAAACACCTGGAAGAAATTAAAAAAATTTTTAAAAAACTATAGAATTCCAAACGATTTTATAAAAAACACCTGGAAAAATTTAAAAATTTTTTAAAAAACTATAGAATTCCAAACGATTTTATAAAAACACCTGGAAGAAATTAAAAAATTTTTAAAAACTATAGAATTCCAAACGATTTTATAAAAAATCAGGTGAAAGAAATTATAATTAACCAATAATTTATTTAATATTTTTAAATTTTGTTTTTATTTCCTGATAGCCTTGTAATCAATTAATTTCTGCTACTGCTCATGGTTTATTAAAAAAACACCAAGCTATTTGTGAAAAAATTCAGCGATGTGTATTTTTTTTTTTATAATAATAAACGTCTTTTAATTGATTCGAATTAAATGTTTTATCAATGGGAATAGTTCTCAATCCACAATTTTATTCTAGATTGCTGATAGAATGTATTGTACAAGTACTGTATATACTACTTGTAGAATTTTCTTCTAGAAAATGGTTCTCAATTCTAGAAAATGAACCCAAAAATATTCATTTTCATTTCCTTTAAGCGACTAAGTAAAAAAAAAAAAAAAAAAAAAAAAAAAGAAAAGAAAATTAAATTTATTTGGCAAATTTTTATTCTTGGCTGATAAAAATACGATCTGTCTTCTGGGATTATTACGATCTCTTTCTGACTAAGTAGAATAAGAAATAAAAAAAATTAGTTTTTTTCTTACGATTTCTATTTTTATCAACATTGTTCAATGTCATCATTCGTAGTCGTGATTATTCAATATTTTCAATGTTACGTATGTACAATTTTAGATTTATTTCAATAAAAGATTACATATGTGGTGTTGTGAGTAAGGGGCCCCATATTGGGCGCCAGATTGTAGTGGGCATGTTGGGTAACCAAATTGTAACTGGGTGTGGTTGGGAGGAGATGCTAGAGGTACAGGTTGAAGAACTCACAGCTTTATATACACGTATACAATTGAGACATACAATATTTAAAGACAGATAATTATAGATTCGGGAAAAGACTCCACTTCTAAGCCCAATATTCGGACACGCGCAGGGTGCTCGAAATATTCTTTCTCTTTGGGTGACAGTCTGTAGGCCAACTGACCTTTTTTTTCCTGAACGCCACAAAAAGGGCGCTCATGCCAGGGCATAGGTTTGGTTTGTCGCTCTACTGTTATTTTTCTTTGCACACTTTAGGCTAATTAGACCGGCACCTACAGTATAGCGGGAATTCCGAACCACTCACAAACATCCATGCCAAAGTCAGGGATTCAAACCTGAAGCCTGTGGTACCAAAGGCCAGAGCGCTTGCCAATTGGCTGCGTGAGTAGGGGGATGCATGGTTTATATATTTCATTTTATGGACGTAACAATTATTCTAAGTAAACATTTACACAATCAATGATTGGTTAAAATTCTCCGTAATATTTTTTTAAAGTTCAGAACAAAGTGTAAAATATTTGTACTTACACTTGAAAAATCATTATATATAATATATGGCAGTAAAATTTTTAAATAAGGTCACTTTTTCATAGTGACTATCTATCTATATGGACATTTTTTTTTTTCCAATAGCTACAATCAGAAATAATCAGAAATAGCTACAATCAGATAAGCTACAGCGAATCTTTCTGTTTTGAACCAACAACATTTCGAAAACTTTTTTCAATGTTCTTGCACTTTGTTGTTATCCATTAAATAAATCCATTATTTAAGTACGAAAGGGATTCAAAAGATTGAAAGCGATCTCCACGTGATCTTCTGTTGATCACGTATTCCACAAACATACAGGAATTTGATTTTAGACTTTAAAAATAGTGTTTTTTTTTTCAATGTAGAATTAAGAAAAAAATGTTGGTCCGACAAACTGGTTGAAATATTTCTCAATCACGATTGAATGGCAAAGCTTCTATGCGGACTGAGCGATTCGAATTTCAAACACTTCTGATTTGTACTCAAAAAGAAAGTTACAATTACAGAAGAAAACCACAATTTTTATAATCCTATAAACACTGAAAATAATTGAAAATTTTAGTCATCAAATTATGCAGCAGAATAATAATCTTTTGTGCCGAAGTGAAAAGAAAATCTAAATATTGATTCTTTTTTAAAAATTAAAATTTTATATCAAAATAAATTTAATTTCCTTTAAATATCAGCAAATACTAGTTTTAATAAATATGAATAAGGTTATATAAATATTTGATGGCATAGTAATCATCTTCAAAATGATCACTTTTAACATTTTCTTTTATTTATCTAAAAATATGAATTTTTAATTATTAAATATATTTAAATATCAGAAAATACTAGCTATAATAAACATGAGTAAGGTTATATAAATATCTGATGACATAGTAACTGTCTTCAGAAAGATCGCTTTAATTGTATGAATTTTTAATTCTTAAATATATTTAAATACCATCAAATACTCGCTATAATAAAACTGAATAAGGTTATAAGAATAAGTGTATATAAATATCTGATGGCATAATAATCATCGTCAAAAAAATCACTTTAAATGTATGAATTTTTAATTATAAATATATTTTATTATCAGTAAATAACAGCTTTAATAAATATGAATATTGTTATAAGAATAAGGTTTTATAAATATCTGATGACATAGTAATCATCTTCAGAAAGATCGCTTTTAACATTTTCTTCTATTTATCTATAAGTATGAATTTTTAATTATTCAATATCTGTATTTGAAATAATAAATGTATTAATATTAAATAATTATCATTAAATGTTAAATATGTTAAATATCATTATAATAATGAAAATGATAATATTTTTTAATTATATACTATAGAATGGCGAATTACTTCGTACTATAATTGCACCATTTGAATCGAATGCTGATAAAATGACGTTTTTAATAATGTAAAATAAAATTGAGATATAAATTACACATTTTGAAACAATATTGAAAATATTTTCTTCTAGAAAAATATCAAAAATACTCACGACATAAAGTCCTGAAAAAAAATACTAGTCATAAATGAAAACAAAAGTTCAAAACCATTATTTGCAAAAAGATGTATTTGTAAGTCATTAACTGCTTCAGTTGCAGATCTGTTAAAGAACGGCAAGTCCAACATCTACAAGTCCAAAAATGGTCCCCAGAGAAAACAGATATTCGATATTATCCTTAAACGATAAGCATTTGCTTAGATTTGCCGAAAACATCATGAGCTCTCCACTAATGGCCTGTTACGTTGTCGAAGTGCATAACCCAAACAAAGTTTGATGGATTTCATCGAGGGCGAAAGCAGCTACAAGAAACATCACCTCACGTTATTGATTGCAGATTGATTTGACACGCTTTCCATCAACCAAATCCATCACCTCTCGGATTTACTGGTCCAAGTGTCTTTAAATGATTCATGGAGCCATTAAAAAGAAGGCTCTTGTTCAGACTGATTGCAGACTAGATCTCCATTAAAAAGAATAAAACCTTTGGATGGTTTCCAAATTGAATCATGTTAATGCATCGCTGAAAACTAAAATAATATATTAAAAAAACATTATTTGCAACAAGAATTATTTATAAGTAACGAAATATTTCCATTTTGTAACAAAGCCTTCATTTTTTTCAGAAATTTTGGGAATTGTTAAAGTTTACAAAATGATCGTAAAGAAAAGAAAAATATTGTTAACTGATATATGTGGGGAACAACATGAATTACTAATAACCTGTTATTTTGACTAAAAGGAACACAATTTGATGGGAAAATTGTAAATGATGTTCCTTATCCCACTTGCCTGTGTGGTTGAAGGGAAAGGGGGCAACTTCTGTTATGATGGAGCACTCGTAGGTATTAGTCTGACTTGCCACCGTGACACTCTACAGTCATATGAGACCGGGACATACTTGATGGAAAAGTAGCCACAAGAAATATCTTCTTCATCATTAGTAGCTGCCCGATGGCCAATTGGCTAGCGCTCTTGCCTTTGGTGCTTCAAGTTCGAATCTTGGCGGTGACATGGATGTTTGTTGAGGGTTCGGAATTCAAGTTAAACTGTGGGTCCCGGTCTAATTAACCCAAAGTGTGCAAAAAAATTACCATAGAACGACAAATCAAACCAATCTTCTTCATTGGCGCAACAGCTCCATGGTGGGCCAAATCCATATGCCTACTGGTAGATTTCGAGACACTTTTTACCGGATAGGGTTGTCAGCCCTACGCTAAACAGTCATATTATACCGAAACCTGCGGTTAAAAGGATTCCGAACCACTACAAATATCCATGCCACCTTCGGGGATCGAATACAAAACCTGGTGCTCCAGAGTGCTAATCACTCGTCCATCAGGCCCCACGAGAAGAATCATCATACATTAATGATTGCAAAACCAGCAAGTGAAATGGAACCAAAATTTATGTATCTTTGCCAGGAAATGGCATGATTAATTTGTAATTTAGGAACCTAACCGTTTGATTCGGTAGGACAAAAGCGAAGAGTAGAAATAATCTAAGTAAATGTCACCATTCTTTGAGGAAGGAATTAGTTGTGGTGCCATGAGGCACACCTGGTTAATGCTGAATGTGCTATATATTTGTCGTTCTAGTAGCAAAAACTCAAGTAAAAAGATCCAGCTTTCGTAAACACCATTATCGATCTGACAGGCGTTTCATAAAACCATCACTTGGATTTATGAGTCAAAAAAATATCTTTAAATGATTCATTAAAAAAAAAAAAAGTCGAGTTTCTTGTACTAACTGATTATTCCAGCAAACACGGCCAGCATTAAAGCATTTGGGTGGCTTCCAAATGGGTCCATGTTAATGCGCGGCAGTTAGTTGTAACGAAAAGACAAGAGCAAAAGGATCAATGGAAAATAATCAGGGGAAGTAAAAGGACTCATTAACATAATCCCGCGTGACCGTTCATTTGGACGTACTAGATTATATGCTTAAATGGACTGAGTGGAAATCATGCGAGGATCAAGTGATTTCGGCTGCGTGCACGGACTGATTGTTTTTCTTCTATTGGATCGGAAGAGGTGTTTCCAAAAAGCTTTGGTTTTCTACACATGACTTTGGCTTTTGAAAATACTCGAGTGACTTTTAAGAAAACATCAAGATTGGAATATGTTGGTTTATTTGACATATTTACATATTTATTAATAATTTTTCCAATCATGAATCAGCAGACTTGAGTTCAAATCGTACATAAAGGTTTTACATATTGTTCTTCTTCAATTGGATCGCAGGAGGTACTTCCAAACGCTTTAGCTTAAAAATATACGAGTGGCTTTTAAAAGCATCATGATTAGAATATGCTGATTTATTTTTATAATCATCATTCCAGATATATTTTACATATGTATTAATAATTTTTTTCCCATCATGTATCAGCAGGGCTGAGTTATAATATTACAGTAAAATATGGAGTTATATTATTACAATTACATAAAGGTTGTACTAATTGTGTTTCTTCAATTGGATCGGAACAGGTATTTCCAAAAGCTTTAGCTTCTACACGATTTCGGCTTTTAAAAATACGCGAGTGGCTTTTAAGAAAACATCATGCTTTAGAATTTGTTAGTTTATTTTAAAAATCCTCATTCCAGACATAATTATTAATAATTTTTTCCTTTTTTTTAAGCTTCTATATATGATTTTGCTTTTTAAAAATACGTGAGTGGTTTTACAACATCATGATTAGAATATGTTGATTAAAGCTAAATCAAAAAAGCAAAAATGTTGAGTTAAAAATCGTTCATATTGCAGAAAGGTTGTACTGATTGTTTTTCTGCAAATGGAGCCGAAGAAGTATTTTCAAAAGCTTTAGCTTCTATACAGATTTTGAAAAAATACGTGAGTGGTTTTACAACAACATGATTAGAATATGTTGATTAAAGCTAAATCAAAAAACAAAATGTTGAGTTAAAATCGTGCATATTGCAGAAAGGTGATTGTTTTTCTTCAATTGGATTGGAAGAGGTATTTTCAAAAAAAGTTTTAGCTTCTAGATATGATTTTGCTTTTTAAAAATACGTGAGTGGTTTTACAACATCATGATTATAATATGTTGATTAAAGCTAAATCAAAAAGCAAAATATTGAGTTAAAATCGTGCATATTGCAGAAAGGTTGTACTGATTGATTTTCTTCAATTGGATTGAAGAGGTATTTCCAAAAGTTTTAGCTTCTAGACATGATTTTTAAAATTACGCGAGAGGTTTTCAAAAAAAAAAAAATCATGATTTGAATATGTTGATTCATTTTGATAATCATCATTCTAGACATATTCACATATTTTTTTTTAATTTTCCCCATCCTGCATCAGTAGAGTTCAGTTAAAATCGTACATATTACAGAAAGGTTGTATTGCTTCAACTGTGTCGGAAGGGGTTATTTCCAAAAGTTTTAGCTTCTAGACATGATTTTGGCTTTTAAAAATACACAAGTGGTTTTTAAGAAGACACCATGATTGTAATATGTTAGTTTATTTTGATAATCATCATACTAGACATATTCACATATTTATTAATATTTTTTTCCCATCGTATATCATTACCCATAGCCACAGAAACATATTCATTATGTTCGACATAAAGGGTAAATATTATTCTAAATTTAATCATCATTTATCATTCTAATTCAAATGAAAAAAAAAAAACTTTCTTTTTAACTTTAAAACAATATATTAAATTAAAGTTTTTATAATATTACTTAGCATAAATTATTTTGTTATTCTATCATCAATTTTAAATTCATGAGACCAAGTCTAGATGTTGTTATTATGTCCAGGTGTAATTATTTTTTTTAAGTAAATCATTTGTTTTTGTTTGCTATAAATCATAATAAAAAAACTGCAAATACAATATAGTTTGGTGAACTTTCTAGATATTTTTTTCTGAGCTTTAATAGTTTTCTGTAGAAACACTTGATAGAAACCATCCACCATTTTGAGAAATTTGAAATCTCTAATCCTTTTTCAGACATCAAAACAAAAATAACAGTCATCATTAAAGATTTGTTAAAAAGTATAACGAAAACCAGCAAGAAAAATCAACTCAAAACACTCATTAATATCTTTAACAACCGCTGAACATTATGCTGCATTAATTATTTTATATTTATTTGTTAAATAGCAAATAAATAAAAATAACAATAAATAACACTAGACAAATTAATAAAGGGAAGGAAAAATAATGTTTAAAAACAATGCTTACAAAAACTATAATATCCCCAATTTATTAACAAGATGGCTTTAATGGTACTAATTATTATTATGAATAGTAACAGTAATTATTATTAATATTAATAGTGAGTTCTTAAAGAAAAAAGAATGTTAATGAAATATAATTAATGTTATAATAAGAATAAATATGCAGAAGAACAAAAAAAAAAAAATGCAACTGCATTTATCTTTTTTGTATGAAATTTCTCGGTAATTAATTTCCTTACACAGGCAATTAGTATGAATCTAGAATTTAATATGCAATTATTTCGCTTTTATGGATACATAATAAGTTATTTTTATAAATTAAGCAATTGTTTGCATAGCAAATATCCAATATTTTTTTCTCTTTTTTTCCACGTGTAGATAAAGATTTAATTAAAGAATAAAATAATGCTTTATTATTGCTGTTATTATACAAAAATTGTAGAATATCTAGTAGCATTTTAGCAAAACAAGAGATTATGTGTATGATATATTTATTCATATATAAAATGAAAAATTATTAGAATTCTATTTTTAACAATACAACAGCATGTATAATATTTTAAATGGTAATTATCAAATATACTCGTTCTTGTTTGTTGTCGTATCCCCCTAAAGAGTACAAGAAAATCAAATATCATGGTGATAGCCGAATAATATTGGCTGTGTTGATTGCCAGTGCGGAGTATAAATCCTGTTCCAAAGACATAATAAGGAGTTAGCTTGACATCAGGGCAATTGCCGCATTTTTGGTATTTTTTAATGCCATCAGCAGAAATTTTCAAAATTTTGTGGTGCTTCATCCTTAATCTTGTTAGAGTAGGGGCTGTCCTTCTGTTGACATTTAGTTCTGTCATTTGGTGCTTAGTTTTGATCTTAGAAGGAATCACAAGTTAAGATTTTGTCAAGACATTTGCATCTCCAAGGGAAGTAGAAATGACAGTCTGATATAGAATTCTGACGTTTTTCGCCAAAGAATCTGGCAATTTCATCAAATTACAAATCCACATGAGCAAGGATCCATTGCAGCATACACATTTTGTGCAAGCAGTGGATCATACTTGCTCATACTTGAAAAATCTTTATTAAGAGCCTGTAAGGCAGACTTTAAGTCAGTGAAGATAGTAATTCTATTCATTTGTTGTGATGAAGGTGGTAAACTCGGATAGGCCTCAGTGCTTTTGAATGGCTAGCAGTTCTACTGTGAAGTTTGATGCAATTTCTCCAGCACCAGCAGCAATTTCAATTATTTGCTATTATACCATGATTCTAGCGGCCTGATTGCCAATTGGTTAGCGCTCTTAACTTTGGTACTACAGGTTTCAGGTTCGAATCCTGGTGATGGCATGGGTGTTTGTGAGTGATTCGAATCCACGTTAAACTGTAGGTCCCGATGTAAGAAGCCTAAAGCGTGGACAAAATGACCGCAAAGCGACAAACCAAACTATACTATGATTCTAGAATTTCTGTGAACTGGTAATATATATTTAATTTTTTTTAATAAATATTATTTAAATTATTAATTTTTAAATAAGTACTTTTTCACTTTATTTCTTTGACCGCAAATTTTTCCTTGTTACAATAAATCTTTGTAGATTTTCACCCTTCTCTACTATACATTTATTTCAACGTAACGTAACGGCTGATGTTTAATTGAAGTACCGAAGGTAATAAATACCCTGTACCTCCATATCAATAATTTATATTTTAAAAGTTAAATAATTATAGAAATCCAAAATATTAAAAATAATTAAAGAAGAAAAGTTTATAGAGCATATGCTCTGTGTATTGAGTTCAAAGATGAAATAATTAGATTACATTTATTTCAAAAGTAAATTTTTCACAAATAAATTTTTTAAATTTTTCTATCTCTTCTAAAAGGATAAGTCGCCAAATGTGGTTCTGGTTGTAAAAAAAAAAGTCCCTTGCATCTGTTCAAAGCGAACCGATGAAGCGGCCGATAGACGCACGGGGAAGAGGATAGGTTCGACTTGATTGTAAACAAAACCGCATCTGGCCTTCTGAGCTCTTTGTCCCGTTTAGCCAGCACGGAAAGACTCGCAAATGTTGCAATTTAAAGGAGAAACCGTTACTGTTTAGCCGATTAAAGAAGCTAAAATTACGAAGTTTAGAAAGAAAAAAAAAAAAAAAGGAGGCATCTGCTTCCAAGATTTATTTTCCGAGGAGTTACGCGTTGGCAGTTTTTATAGCTGTAAACTTTTGCAAACTTTACGATTTGCGGATATTCGCCCCTTTCAACTAATTTTAGAAGTGTGCCATGCGCTTCGTCTTTGCCAGAATGGTATAAACTAAATCCAATATACTGCACAGTACCTAAAAATAGTATAAAAACAATTCCTTACGATAGCAAATAGATTTATTGGTAGAATTTTAGTGATAATTTATATAAATTATAACTATCATTGGTCAAAATATTTCTTTACATATATACCAAAGATTAATATTTGTTAGATATTTACCAAAGATTAATATTCGTTAGATATATAAGAAAAATTAATATTCGTTAAATATAAACCAAAGAGTAATTATTCGTTAGATATTTACCAATGAGTAATATGCGTTAGATATTTACCAAAGATTAATACTTGTAAGATTACCAAAGATTAATATTGGTAAGATTTCCAAAAGATTAATATTTGTAAGATTACCGAAGATTTATATTCATTAGATATTTACCAAAGATCAATATTCGTTAGATATTTATTAATATTAATATTTGTAATATTACCAAAGATTTATATTCGTTAGATATTTACCAAAGTTTAATATTCGTTAGATATTTACCAAAGATTAATATTCGTTAGATATATACCAAAGATTAATATTCGTTAGATAATACCAAAATATTTCGTTAGGTATATACCAAAGATTACCATTCGTTAGATATATACTAAACAATAATGTTCGTTAGATATATACTAAACAATAATGTTCGTTAGATATATATCAAAATATTCTGTTAATTATATATATTAAATATTTCGTACTAGATGAAATATATTAACTTCTTTTAATTTAATATCGCTTGAATACACAAATGATTTAATTAAAATTCTGCTTTTTATATGACAGTGTAGAAAGTATTCAAGCATATGAAAAAAAGAGAGTTTTTCTTGTAAATAAATGCTGAATAAAGAATAAAGGAAATAAGTTTCAATTAAAAAAAAAAAAGTAATACTATTATTAAAATTGTCCATTACTAAATGTTTCATTATATAACATTAATAAATTAATTATTCCGATTTCTTTTTTTTTTTTCTTCTAAAATGGCATCAATACATAAATGTTTAATATAAATACTTAAATTGCAAATAATTCTGATGAAAAAGGTTGTGTGAAATTTCCTCTCCACATATATATAAAAAAAGTTATAGCAAATAACAATAAAACAGCAAAATAAAGAAAACAAGATGCTATAAATCCATGCAACAATACAAATATAAATCCATGCAAAAATACAGAAAACAAGATGCTATATATATCTATGCAAAAATAAAGAAAATAGGCTGCTATAAAAGAAATATCCCTAGGAAAAACCAGTGCCCTGGTGGCCAATTGGCTAGAAAACTAACCTTTGGTACTACAGGCTTTCAGGTTCGAATCCTGGAGCTGCCATGAATGTTCGTTAGTTATTCGGAATCCACGTTAAGCTGTAGATCCCAATCTAATTAGCCCAAAGTGTGCAGCTACATGCATCTGTCTACATGAATGCATCTATCTATATCATTTTTCTTTCTAATGCAGCTGGAACTTAGACAGCTTAGTTTTGAATGCCTTAAGGCAAGCGCTGCACAGACGTTACTCACTTTGCATTTGGGGGCGCGTGTAACTTGAAGATAAGTCACGGACGCGGAGTAACAATGCTCCCGCAACACTCTACGATCTTATTAGGATCGGGACCTACGGTTTAAAATGAATTCCGAACCACTACAAACATCCATGGCACCGCCGGGACTCGAACCCGAAACTGTGGTACAGAGCGCTAGTCACTCGGCCATTTAGGCCCCTATATATATATATATATTTAAAAATCTATCCTACGCCAAATTTAAATTTCAATCAAAAATCATGTTCCAGACAAGGTTATTAATGTCAAGAAAATTTAATTTTGAATGCTTGCAAATAAAGCATGAATCCTTAACGTTCAATAACTACAAGACTAAAATGGCATTCCAATATTTGTTTTTTAAGCATAATTAGAAATGACGTGTTTTCTGATGGAAGTATGTACGCTAAACAGACTAAATTTTTATTCTAATAATAAAAGTTTTGAAATGCCTAAAGCGGATCAAAAGTTTCCTGGGTGGATCAAAAGAAAATCAATCACAAAATTAAATCCGACATTCTCGTACATTAGCCCTTCTTCTACAAAACTTTCACATCAGAATGTAAACTCAAGAATTCCTATTAAGTTCACATATGATGCCTTTTAATAATATGAGCATATTAAATTTCTTCATCGTGTTTGCTTTTTTTTTTTATTAGTTCTTTATAGAAGATATTATTTTCCGTCTTTATTTTTTATATTTGTACATGAATTTTAAATAAACTCACTTGCACAACTTTCGAAAAACTAAAGCGCTAAGTGATTTATTAAAGTTTTTAACTATTTTTATTCTTGGAAAATGAATAAATTTCAAAAGTGCGCTCTCAAATTTATCCATGAAAAACAATTTTCTCTTACCATTTTTATCAGATAAACGAGTTTATTATTGTACATCCCTTTTCTTTTATAAATTGTGGCCAATGGTTATAAATTGTAGTGTTGACGGTATATTTGATTAATTTTCATAGTTTTCTCAATCACTTGATCCATCTATAAAGCATATTCTGTGCAAAAACAAATTTAACCTATAGTGTGCAGGTTAGACAACCCGATTGTAACTGGGTAGGATTGGGTTGAGATATTTGAGGAACAGGTTGGAGACCTCACACTTTTCACACACATACTATTAGAGACATACAATATTTAGCACATTTAAAGGCAGAAAATTATAGATTCGTGGAAGGACTCCACTTCTAAACCGAAAACTTGATGCTCAACTAAGCACAGGAGGCAAGAAATATACTTCCTCTCTAGATAAGAGTTTATTAGGCCAACCAATGCGCCAGTCTGTGCTAACTATATTTTCTCTCACTGAGAGACTATAAACTAAATGTTTCTCAGCGGGGAGGCATATTACATTGTACTTCCTCTAGGGTGAGAGTCTCGAGGCCGACTGACTATTTCTTTTGAACGCCACAGAGGGGCGCTTTTGACAATGCGTAGGAGAATGCACGGTTACAAGCACATTTTTTTTTTTTTAGAATTTTTAAATTTACTGTAATACACGTCATTCCAAGGATTTTTTCAAATTTTTAGAAGAATCCTACTACTAACTGGTCCTACTTTTTTTCATGAATACATCCAGTTATTTGACCTAAATACGTTTTTAAGTCCAAAGATAAGCTAATACATTTAACAGTTTCCCAGTTTTTTTTTTTTCAGGATAAATCGGAAGACTAAAATATAATCATTAAAGTCATTATTTTTTAAAAATATATTTTAATTTAACTAATTATTTACGAACACTACTATCGTTTTTAGTAATTTAAACACTTTACGTTGAAAAACAGTCTTAACTGGTCATACTTTTGCATGATGTTTCCGGTCGTTTGACCTAAACACTTTCTAAGTTAAAAAATAAGCTAGTAAAGTTAACGTTTTCCAAACTTGAACATTTCTTGGAATAATTCAGGAGTCGAAAAACACTCATAAAACACTTTATTCCTCTTAAAATAATTAAAAACTTTTAAAAATTTTCTATTTGTTTTACAAACATTATTATGGTTTTTTTGTATAAATATTTTATCGCGGAAACAATATTAACAGGTCATACTTTTACATGAATATTTCCAGTCACTTGACCTAAACATATTCTAAGTTAAAAAATAAAACATGTCAAATTGAACAGTAGTTTCCAGACTTTCCCGGATTGAATCCGAAGTCTTAAAAGGATTGCCACCCTCATCACCTCACTGGATAATTAGAGGTGCCAGACAGTCGGGACTAAGCACAAATGTGACTCACCGTGTGGTCCACCTTTTTCAAGAGGGCTTCGGCCCACCCCTACCCTCTCCCTCCCATATTTTATACCCACCCACTACACCTGGTGGCCGCACGCCATTCTGTTTCCGTGCCTCTCATTTCCGGTCTCTCTAATACAATGATTAGCGCCTTTGTACAGGACACATCTGAAAGGGCTTTAATATTTAAACACAGACATCGTGACATGGAATGGTGGGAATTTATTTTTATGTATTTTTTGTTTTTAAACGGGGAACAGGATTTGGTTTTCTGTGAATTTCGTGACTTTTTCGTTTAAAGAGAGACGCAGGAAGTAATTTGAAATTTGGGGAAAGAAGGATAAAGTTGACATGCATCAGTGGATTTGAATTTAAGATTCTTTTCTTATTTGGGCGGAAGTAAATTTTTGTTTGGTATTTCAAAATTTCAATAATATTTTTATGAATACTTCACAATACTATTTTTTTCATATGAATACTTAGAATTTTTTTATTTTTTATTTCCAATGGCAAGGCAAGTACAAGGGTTAAAGAACAAGCAAGTGCAAGAAGAATAAAAATAGTAATAATAACAAAAATACCAAGGAAAAAAAAAAATACAAAAGAATAAATGTCCAGAAAATGCACAGATGACCGAAGTCATTGCCTTAAGAGTTCTCTCGCAAGCCAGTAAAGCGCTGTCTCCGAGTCGCCGTCAAGGCACACCGTTTTCTCTGTTCATTGGGTCTGTTGAACCACATAGGGGGCAAGGGTTCGAAAAGATTTTAATGCGATGGAGATGTGACAGTCATGGCCAGTCAGTGGAACTGGGCGACAGCATGCCGTCGAATTTAAAAGATCTTCAGCTTTTTGACTTATTTGAATTTGGAAATTTAGTCATTATTTGTTTGATATAAAAAGTTTATAGAATGGAGGGACAGTGACGAGGATCTCGTTTGATGTTTGGCCTATTTCAGAAATCTTTAATACAGTGGCCATTTTTCCACTGAATACACCCGTTTCATTTTTAATATTATTTTTTTGACACTGGGAGATTTGAATACTTAGAATAATGCATTTTTTTCCAAAATATGTTAACATAGAATAAATATAAACAAATTAAAAGTTGCAACAGAAAAGACATAAGACGACACATTTCAGTGGCATCATGTAGTACATATTTTTTTTTAAGTCTTGTTATTTAAAATTTTTCACATACTACTGTGCCCAAAAAGTAAGACCAATTATTTTTTTTTTTTTTTTTTCAAAAAACTCTTTATTTATTCTTCCAAATTTATTTCATCGCCTTCAAAGTAATCCCTCAGTGTGTGCTAACGCATTCAGTGTTTTCGGTACCAATCGAGTTTTGACGCGTTGACCGATTCTTTTGAAATTCCAACATCATCAGCAAAGTCTCTAATTGTAAATCGACGGTTTGCAAGCACCAAATCTTTAATTTTTGGACGTGAGCTTCGTCGGTTGAGGTTGAGGGTCGACCAGAGGGCTACGTTCTCCGCCTTCTTTGAACCACTTCTAAACATTTCTTTCCGATATAGGAATGCTCACCGAATGCCTTCTGCAACATTCTATACATTTCCGCAAACAAAATTTCATGCATGTTCTTTTGCTCAATTAATTCACACATTTCAAAAATCGTCGGAATCAGTTTTAGCGTCTCACAAAGCCAGACGTAACTCAAACGCTAATGAATATTTTGAAATCACATTTCAAATAGATGTCAAGGACAGTGCCAGCAACCTAAAAAAAAACAATTTAAATTACATAAGTCCCGAGAACTTTGAAATTGAAAATTGGTCTTACTTTTTGGATACAGTAAAATATTTAAAAATTTCAATAATATTTCAAATTTTAATAATAATAATTTCCTTACACCCACCCACTACACCTGGTGGTCGCACCCCATTCTGTTTCCGTGCCTCTCATTTCCGGTCTCCACAATGCAATGATTAGCGCCTTTGTAGAGGGGGAACGCATCTGAAAGGGCTTTCATATTTAAAACACAGACATCGTGACATGAGATGGACTAGGAATGGGGAATTTATTCTCATGTATTTTGTTTTTAAATGGAGGGAGTCAGGATTTGATTTTCTGAGAATTTCGTGTTTTTGGATCGTTTAGAAGAGGGATGAAGGAAGTAGTTTCCTTCTAAAGAAGAAAGATAAAGTGGACATGCGTCAGTGGTTTTTTTTAAGATTCGTTTTCTTATTTCAGAAATGTATGGAAGCAAATTTATGTTCGATATTCAAAATTTCAGTGTTTTTATGAATACTTCATTTTTTTCATATGAATACTTTGTGTGTGAGCTTGGGGTGATGTCTGATTATTTTTTAGAACATTTTGGAACAATACATATATATATATATATATATATATATATATATAAATTAAGGATAATGAAGTTCAGGCAAAGAAAGACAGAAGCAAAACAAATTTGACTTATTTGTAAAGTCTATTTATTAAACAAAAGGTAAAAAGCAAAAAGATGCTATATGTTTAACATAATTAATAAAAATTGCGATTTTTACTCCCTGGAGCAAATTTCTAAAAAGAACTTATTTACAAAAAACAGTATAACATGGTTAGTATGATGGTTAATATGGAGTATGTCTCCCGGACGATGCACTACAGGCCTTACAACGCCTAGGCATGCTGAGTATCAAATTATCAATCTGATTTTGAGGGATATTACACCACTCATCAAACAGTGCCATCCGAAGTTCCGGTTGACAGGTGGGAGGGGGTTGACGGGCTGCAATTCGTCGACCAAGCATATCCCACACATGCTCTATTGGTTTAAGTCCGGTGAGTATGCTGACCAATCCATACAGGTGATATCCTCCAATTGAAGGCATTCATCGTCTACAATGTTTGCACGGTGAGGACGGGCGTTGTCATCCATAAACAGAAATTCAGCACCCATGGCGCCCCGAAACAAACGTACATGTTGTTCCAGAATGACATCCGATAGATGTGGCCTGTCATCGTTACACTCTGAACATGCAGGTCAGTTCTGGAACCAAGAATAATTCCTCCCCAAACGAGCCATCCTGCACCACCGTAACGGTGTCGTTCAATGGTGTTCTCTTGGTGGTAACGGGTACCTGGCGCTCTCCATATGAAAGTCCGGCGAGAATCAGACTGCAAACTAAACCTGGACACGTCGGAAAACATCACACAAGACCACTGTTCCGGTGTCCACAATGCATGCTCTCTACTCCAGGTTAATCGCAGGCGACAGTGAGTTGCAGTAAGTGGAACACATCTGACAGTCCTACGAGCATATAGACCAATGTGCCTTAAGCGTCTGTACACGGTCTGCCTCGAAACTGTCGTACCGGTAGCTGAAGAGAGCTGACGAGACAGGTCTGATGCTGTGCTCCGTCTGTTTCTTTTGGCAGTAACTCCTAAATACCGGTCCTCATTCGGCGTTGTAACTCGGGGGCGACCTGTGCTGTAACATCTACTCACATCACCATCATCTTGGAATCGTTGCGAAAGCCTGGAGATGACACTCTGGTCGATTCCAAGTTCCTCGGATACTTCCAGCTGGGTACGTCCACATTCCAGTCGTCCGATAATTCTACCACGTAAAAAATCATCCAAATGCTTCCTTTGTGCCATAACTATGCGGTTATTGCACTGAAAGGCTTTTAAAGCGCTTGTGAACAATTTTACTTCTTTGCCACCATTCCTTATAGACCCCTCTCTTACACTCTCGTCATTGTGACGTACTATCCGCGCCATCTGGTGGTTTCCTGTAATTTGCATATTCTTCTTCAAGATGTGTGTGATAATTCTACAGGTGAAATTTTTATTTTAGAGTTCAATTTCTGTGGGATTCTGAATTATCCTTAATTTATGGACATGAGTGTATATATATTTTAAAAATATGTTAACATAGAATCGTGTTTTAAATCGTGTCAATCAATACTACTACTACACCACCCCACATCACTGAACACTGTGCCTAGAGCTGAGTTGTCCCTATACAGTTTGGGAATGATGTGGGTAAGAAGTCTGACTGGGCATCCCCTGATGCTTTAAAGTCACATGAGACAAGGACCAAGGACCACTTTAGGATTCCGAACCATGGCACCACCGGGACCCAAAACTTGTGGCACCGATCACTAGACACTCGGCTATTTCCCGTGTTATTCAAAATCATTAAGACTTATTTTGAGAATTTGCTTTAGTCAATGTTATTTACAGTTATTGTTGCCCGACTAGTGGCTCAGTGGCAACGCGCTGCTAGTGAGCATTAGGGTGGAAGTTAGTCAGCTGGCGGATTTATTGTAGACACTGTTTCAAGAAACGGAGTGACTTCGACGACATTTGTGATATTCAGCATCTTGGCATGAGTTGAACTACCTGGTGGTAATTTTCCGGGTTTTCTTCCATACCTTACGCAAATGCTGGGTAGATTCCCTAAATGTCCTCCTTGAAGGCATTGCCCTCCTTTTCAATGTCACTGTTTTGTTTGTTTCTCTACTGTCATTTTTTTGCACACTTTAGGCCAATTAGACCTGGACCTACAGTTTAACGTGGATTACGAACCACTAACAAACATCCATGACTCCACCAGGGTACGAACCTGAAACCTGTGATACCAAGGGCTGGAATGCTAGCCAATTCGCATCAGGCTGCCTCAGCGTCACGGAACCAAGTCTATCTACGTTTGCTCCATTACAATAGAAACTGCACCCCCTTTCCATTAGACCACACATGCTCTTGGACTTGGTCTAGATGTTGTCTACCAAGTGGGATAAAAAAAACAAACTTGATTGCTTACATTTGGAAATTATTAATCTTTGATGATTTATGTTCATTTATATAAATAATTTCGAAAAATATGTTGAATTACAAAAATTTGGAAAACACAATTTCACTTAAAATTTAGAAAACTTGTATTTGCACGTCAGATGTTTTGAAAATTCCAATGATTTTTCAACAACTGAATATTTTGTTTTTATTTAACAATTGGTTTATTTATTTTTTATTTAGTAATTTTGTTTAATTTATTTCACAAAGAATTCAGATCATTCTAGAGTGACAGGAGTTTGAAAAAGTTTCCGATGCTTAAGCGAACGTTAAACCCATCATTCTTAATAGCTTCACTCCCTAACGATCTATTTTTAAACGGCTTGTTTTCATTGTATCACATACTATCCCATCATGATTGAATGCTGTGTTTGCTTTCATTATGTCATTTCTGACTTTACTCGTGTTGGCGTGGTGCCTCGTGCTCGAGTCTTTACGATGTCTTCATGAGGTAACGAACTCCAAAGAAAAGCAAACACCTTTAAAATGAACCTCCGTCGTTTAACACATTTGCAGCAAAACACAAATATCAATTAGTTATTTTGTTTAATAATATAAAGGAATGAATCATTTTTAAAAAGCAGTTTTGGGAGCCATATAATCAAAAAAATAAATAATATTGTAATGTCTCGGCCTTACTAGACCTATAACGGCTCCAAGAAGATTGCCACTTTCAGGATCATGTGAAAGCTTAATTTTTATTTTTGTATATATATATATATATATATATACAGAAATCTTGGTTATTATACATAGAAATGAAAATTAAAAATATAAATTTGATCGCAAGTGAACGATTAAATCACAAGTACAATTCATTCCAAGGTCTGAGATTTTCAGAGTTCTCGAGTCTATGTCGAATTTCAAAACACGTGATCTGCTGCAGACATTAATTATCACACGGCGTGATACATGAAACCACATGGCTCATGCCGGGGAACAACACTTTGGAAACAGGTGGAAATTCCGACCTGTTCTGTCACTTCACAGAAAAAGGGAAAAACAACACTTCTTGTCGATTCGTAGCAAAACAATCTTTTTTCTTATCCAAAAACCCCCTTTAAGATAATCCTTCAAGAAGGAGGAATCAGCTTCCCTCCATTCACTGGAGTAGACATTTTCTCAGTCCATGGTCTATCACCAATAACAATAAAACAACTCCTGGTGTAGTCCATATTCCATCTGTAATTGTTTCTACCTGTGAAGGTCGCACATACAATCGTTAATTTGATGAGGTCTCATTATTCAAGACAATAAGTATCCGATATCAGATTTGAGTGGTTCTCATTAGTACAAAACACTAATTGCATGTAAATTTTTGGTTTAAATATATTTATTCAGACAATCTTTCCAAATATTATATAAAGTCAAATAAATTGTTTTGAATTACTAAAAATTAAACAATTGTAGCAGTTTGCAAATTAACAAAAAAACTAACTAAAATATCGATTTCGGGCATTAAATTATGGAAAAATATCTAAACCCAATCACCGAACAAAAAGATTATATTCATAAATTACAATATAATTTAAAATATTATTTAATTTTAACACTCAACAGTTAATCAAATAAAAAACTATTTTCAACTTCTTCGAGAATCAAAAATTTTAAAATTACATTTTAAAAATTTGTTTATATTTATTTATTTACAATGATAATACAGGATTGTAACAATTTTAGACTGAATTCAAGACTCCGAATTCCTTCCATTTACGCTACAACTACACTCTTTTAACACCAATTAGGAGAACACCCATCTCCCATTGCTCTTCATTTGGCCCATTACACGGAATTCCTCTCCCATTACCGATGTTTCCCTTTCCTTCAATAACACTTCGAACATAAACGCATTCCGAAGAGTATTTGCCCCAAAATAAAAATTTATAGCGCGAGAGGGGGTCGACGCCTCCCCCTGGAAACTTCGACTCCCCCATTTTTGTGAGTGGGAACGGAAAAGCAGCAGCACAGAGGCGAGTCAAAGAGCACATACGGTCAGAATTGCATCATTAAAACCTAATTGCAGCCCCATCCCTATTTCCCATCTGGCCACTAAACGTGCTAATAGGTCTAACAGGAATATTCATCGGCTTATAATGAGGGTGGGGAGGAGATAGCACAGAGCAACAGCGTCTGAAATTGTAAAATTTCAGTACATGATTTATATGGTCATCTAAAACAAACTGGGAAGTATGACTTCTACAGGAGACTTGATGTATTTCCTACATTAATTATTGTAATTAATTTCATAAAATAAGTTTACAAAATATAAAACTTTGATATCATGCTTTAATTTTTTATCAGTAACAAAATTTCTTTTTATAGTTATATAAAAATGTGTATATCTTATTGTGTATTGTATTTCTCCAAGATTTCCGGGCAGCCTGGCATTTCCAATAGCCAATTGGCCATTTGTAATTCATGTTCCAATCCTGGCGGGAGGAAGGGGCATGGATGTCTGAGGGGTTCGGAATCCACGTTAAACTATAGGTCCCGGTCTAATTAGCTAAAGTGTGCAAAAAATGACCGTAGAGATTTAATTAAGATTTCTGGCATCCTGATAGCCGAGTGACTCTGCCGCTCTGTGCCACAGGTTTCGGGTCTGAGTTGCGGCTGTAACATGGATGTT
Source organism: Caerostris extrusa (assembly GCA_021605095.1). NCBI lineage: Eukaryota > Metazoa > Arthropoda > Arachnida > Araneae > Araneidae > Caerostris > Caerostris extrusa. Next base: position 14,326 of record BPLR01006904.1, on the reverse strand, counting down.
TATAGTGATTCTGAATCCAGTTTAAACTGCAAGTTCCAATCTAATATGATTGTAGAGCGGGGTTGAGAGAGTAGGGCTGACAACCTTCCCCATAAAAAGGAATCATCTCCTATCTCTAAATCTACCAATAGGGAAGACGGCCATGGTCCAACATGAGGTGTAGTGCCAGGGAGTTAGTTAGTTAGTATTCACTTTGATTCGAAGCTAGTATCACCAGAACTTCGAAGAAATGGTAACCAAAGAAACAGGACACCGTTACAAATGAGGCACTAAAAAAAAAAAAAAAAAATTGATGAATGTAGTTTTATCCTACTACGAATATTAAGTAATATTTTTACATTTTTTTCTAGAGTTTGGTTTGTCTCTCTACGGTCAATATTTACCCTTAGAGCTAATTAGACTGGCTCTCTGGCTCTTGGTGCCACTGATTTCGGGTTTGACTCGCGTAGGCGCTGGATGTTTGTAGTGGTTCGGAAATTTTGGTGTTTGTAGTGGTTCGGAAATTTTGGTTTGTAGTGGTTCGGAAATTTTGGAATGTTTGTAGTGGTTCGGAAATTTTGGAATGTTTGTAGTTTCGGGAATGTTTGTAGTGGTTCACTTTAAACCGTAGGTGCCAGTCAAATATGACTGTAAGGACTAGGTTTGGTTTTGTCTGTCACTCTAGGGTCATTTTTTTTCACACTTTACGCTAATTAGACTGAAACTGAATTGGATTCCGGATTCAGAACGTGGATTCCGACACACTGACAAACATCCATTCTACCGCCATGGTACCAAATGCCAAAGTCTAGCCATTGGCCATCAGGCCGCGTAGGAAGTAGAGTTGATAGCCCTACCCCGTAAAAGAAAACATCTCCTGTTTCGAAATCTGCCACTAGGTAGACGACCATGGACCTACAAGGACTGTAGTGCTGTAGTGGACTGCAGTGCCGGGAAGCTATTATTTAGCACTAACTTGACTAACCGGGTCCTACGGTTTAAGTGGATTCCTAACCACTACAAACCACCGAACCGAAACTGTGGTACCGAGCGCCAGATTGGGAATCGTAAATACATTTCCCATTAATACGAAAAGAATTTTACAGTAAAATAACTATTCTTGCGTGTTTATATTGTTTTGTACCCTGAATTGCTCATAGTAATAATTTAATAATTAATTGTGCTGGAGAAGTACATTCAGAAACCACAAGTTGACTAATTATTCCTCCAAATGTAGCTAGTAGAGAGAAATCCTTTTAGAAGTTAAAAATTATATATATATATTTAAATATAATCACAACGTTAATTGTTAAATGAAAAGTTGTTTAATAATGAACTATATGTTGATAATATTGTATGTTGCAATATAACACTTTTCCTTGTTACCAGTACATATAGAGCAAGATATATATTTGTTTGTCTATCATTTCCAACAATTTAAGAAATTATAACACTTAAAAAATCAAATATTAAGCTACTAGTTACTTTTTAATTAAATAAATTTTTCATAAAACCCCATACAAATAAATTTCATTTCAAGGAAATGTGTACAGATGAAATTTTATTCATATACACTCATGTCCATAACTTAAGGATAATGAAGTTCAGGCAAAGAAAGGAGACAGAAGCAAAACAAATATGACTTATTTGTAAAGTCTATTTATTAAACAAAAGGTAAAAGAGCAAAAAGGATGCTATATGTTTGACATAATTAATAAAAATTGCGATTTTTACTCCCTGGAGCAAATTTCAAAAAACCTATTTTTACAAAAAACAGTATAACATGGTTAGTATGATGGTTAATATGGAGTATGTCTCCCGGATGATCCAATACAGGCCTTACAACGCCTAGGCATGCTGAGTATCAAATTATCAATCTGATTTTGGGGGATATTACACCACTCATCAAGCAGTGCCCTCCGAAGTTCAGGTTGGCAGGTGGGAGGTTGACGTGCTGCAATTCGTCGGCCAAGCCTATCCCACACATGCTCTATTGATTCAAGTCCGGTGAGTATGCTGGCCAATCCATACGGGTGATATCCTCCAATTGAAGGCATTCGTCTACAATGTTTGCACGGTGAGGACGGGCGTTGCCATCCATAAACAGAAATTCAGCACCCATGGCGCCCCGAAACAAACGTACATGTTGTTCCAGAATGACATCCCGATAGATGTGGCCTGTCATCGTTACACTCTGAACATGCAGGTCAGTTCTGGAACCAAGAATAATTCCTCCCCAAACGAGCCATCCTGCACCACCGTAACGGTGTCGTTCAATGGTGTTCTCTTGGTGGTAACGGATACTTGGCACTCTCCATATGAAAGTCCGGCGAGAATCAGACTGCAAACTAAACCTGGACTCGTCGGAAAACATCACACCAGATCACTATTGCGGTGTCCACAATGCATGCTCTATTAATCGCAGGCGACAGTGAATTGCGGTAAGTGGAACACATCTGACAGGCCTACGAGCATATAGACCAATGTGCCCTAAACGTCTGTACACGGTCTGCCTTGAAACTGTCGTACCGGTAGCTGAAGAGAGCTGACGAGACAGGTCTCATGCTGTGCTCCGTCTGTTTCTTTTGGCAGTAACTGCTAAATACCGGTCCTCATTCGGCGTTGTAACTCGGGGGCGACCTGTGCTGTAACATCTACTCACATTACCATCATCTTGGAATCGTTGCCAAAGCATGGAGATGACACTCTGGGCGATTCCAAGTTCCTCGGATACTTCCAGCTGGGTACGTCCACATTCCAGTCGTCCGATAATTCTACCACGTAAAAAATCATCCAAATGCTTCCTTTGTGCCATAACTATGCGGTTATTGCACTGAAAGGCTTTTAAAGCGCTTGTGAACAATTTTACTTCTTTGCCACCATTCCTTATACCCCTCTCTTACACTCTCGTCATTGTGACGTACTATCCGCGCCATCTGGTGGTTTCCTGTAATTTGCATATTCTTCTTCAAGATATGTGTGATAATTCTACAGGTGAAATTTTTATTTTAGAGTTCAATTTCTGTGTGATTCTGAATTATCCTTAATTTATGGACATGAGTGTATATAAAAATAAAAGGATTTATTATCTTATCAAATTGAACATACATATGTTAAAAAGCTAACATTTTTTTATTTTTTTTTGGTCATTTATATATTTAAAGTATATTCTTAAGGCCTGAGTTATGTGTTGTTCATGCTTCAAGCAAATATTTTGAAATTTATTTCTATTTTGCTGAGAATGCAATAGATGGCCATATTTCCATATGACCGTCTATTGCCAAGATGCGTAACTTTTTTGTGAAAATGGACAAGCAGAATGCATGTTTGCAAACTCAATGTATAAAAATGTTTACCGAATTTGATATACAGAATTTATATACTGGTACTATAAATATTTCTATTCATATATTTCCGATTCAAACAAATTCAAAATATATTTTCAGTTCAAACAAATTCAAATTCTACATATCCCAGAATTTTAAAATAGGATTTATGTTTAAATTCAAACTTTCAAATTTTGTACATAAATTGCAAATGATATTTACTATACATGAGTTTAACCAATCGAGAAATATCGGCAATTATTATTTCTAGTTGTACGTTTTTTTTATGAAACACTCTTCTTTGGCAATTTTTTTTTAAAGTAAAATTTCTTTACATGTTTAAATTGACACTTATTTTATCGATACATATATCAGCTTAGTGTACTCTAATTAAAATGTTGACCACTTTATTATTTTAAATAGTAAGAAAAAGTTTAAAAACAACATAACAGCAATAAAAGGATCGAAACTGGTCTTGGAAGTATAAAAGAGAAATTCAGTCAAATATCAAAGTGTTACAATATTTTTATTCAAGATAAAATGTTGTACCCAAATATTTCAATTTTATCCGCATTCGTAAAAATAAAATGATTTTACTTAGTTGAACAGAAATAAAAGAAATTTTTAAAAAAGAAAATCTTACGAATTCTGCTTCATCATTTGCGAAAATGTTCTTTTTATTAGACTGTGTTAAATAAAAAAAAATCTTTGTTATGTCCCTTTTATCGTTAAACCTATTGAAAAATATAGAAACAGCGATGGAATTTATTGTTATATAGTCACGCTGTTATTTAAATTAGGAAGCTATCATTTTGTATGGTATTATTTTGTTTTTTTACCATTTTTATGCTATTATTTTGTTTTTATGCCCTTTTTATGCTATTATTTTGTTTTTATGCCCATTTTTTATGCCATTATTTTGTTTTTAAGCCATTATTTTTGTGTTTTTAAACTTTTCTTACTATTTAAAGAAATAAACCAGTCAACACAAATTAGATATGTTCTGAATAATAAATAAACCAAATACAATAATCACAAGGATATTTGTGCAATCAAATTAGTAAAATAATAAACAATTTAGTAAATAACCAACAAAATTAGTAAAATAATCATAGTTTTCTAATAACTACAACTACAGCATTCATAATAATCTAATTGATTTATTGGGTCTACCGGGTTGAAATTATTTATACAACTGCCTTTCATTTTCTTGTTTCAGTCTATGAAATTTCATTAAATGCATACAAATAGGAGTTGTACAAAAGTTTTGGAAAGATTCACTCAGTTTTTTCAGCATTTCACGAGTTATTAATTCTAAAACGCAGTTTTTTGTCGGCTTTTTACAAAATCATCTTTATTTTAAGCCATCATAACATTTATGCCATTGTCAATGTCAGAAACCACACACCGAAAAGAACATGTTTACGCATAACAATAATTCAAAATAATTTTTTATAAGCAACACAATAGCAGTTCATCATGAAAGTAATTTCGTTAAAATTCCGTACTTCATAAACAGCTATAAATTTTAATTGATTTAAAACGATTAAGTGTTCTTGCTTGACAGCTTTAGATTAAGTCACAAGGCTTATGGCAAAGAGAAAATGAGAGCAGTTTCACAAGACCTGAAGATGTTATTGTTTGTCGGTGATTTCGAGAGTGAAGTTATGTAATCCAATTGCTCTTGTTGATCAGCTTTCCAAAAGTGGTAAATGTATTTGTGTTGTTTTTAATAAATTTTTTTTCAGTCAATCATTGAGAAAAGTCTCTAATCCTCCAAATCTGGCTCATATATCCATAATTAAAGATAAAAAATAAATTCAAATCTGGATCCGAACTTTTACATGATCCGGATATAATGTTTCGAACCTAACGGAACACATCGATTTACCCAATGTACCCTCTTTCCAACAAAAATAAAATATCCAGTTAAACATAACTGCCTAGTGTATTCTATTGACTCTTATCTTAGATTCGTTTTCTAATTTTTTTCTAGTTTCATGTTATTTTCCATGTTCTTTAAAAATTTAAATATTGCTCATTGAAGCCAAACCATGGCTTATCAAATTGTTTTAACCATGTCCATATTTTTGTAATTCAGGAGAATTTTCTAAACAAAGGCAACGATTTACAATTGTTTGGTCAACTTATTTATAGAATAGACAGACCTAACAATACATGAAGGGGGTATGAGGATCATAATTGATTCCTATATTCCTTATAGAATTATAAATTTCCAAACAAGCAGTCGTAAGTCATCTTTTCTCATAAGCCTTTTTCTATCATCAATATCTGCTCACCAAAAGAATTTAGCATCGAGGTTGGAAGCTGTGAATCAACAACTGCTTTCCTCTTGCATTAATAATAATTACCCAACCAATAAAATTCCTGATCAACTGTATAAAGTATATCTACCTACAAATAATCAAAGTGTATCTACCCTTTTGGAATTTTATTTAACTCATTCAGAAACAACCGACCAATCTGTGCAAAATATGTTTTACATGAAACTAGATTTACACCTGAATTTTGTTTCAGTTTGACCGCAAATCTCCCGGGTAAAATAAATAGATCATTCGATAGTCTGCGTTCGAAAAAGGAAAAGTACTTGAGTGAAATACTCGGATCTACTTTGTTTTGGAAACCATTTGTATTCTTGATGATCATGAACAAGCATAAAAGAGGGTTGAATGTTTCGAAAAACTTATTCTGGTCCTTTGTTCCTCTCCAAGGAGGAAACATTCTTATTCCTTAGAAAGAAATCGTTACCTTTCCTCCAAAATAATCGAATACAGATTTCATCCGAAGAAGAAGAAAAAAAAAGAAAAGGTATGGCCCTGGGGAGATTAAAAGCAAGATGGGAAAATTTTATACTTCATCTGAGCTGTCACAATGAGCAGACATTCCGAGGTCCAAAAAGAAATATCCAGCAAGACAACGGCGTAGAGATAGATGGTGAGAAAAGGAAAACAGATGGGCATGTCAGTTCTCTTCCCTCCAGTATTCATCAGAAGGAAAAAGAAGGGCCCGGATTTCATTTTCTATTTATGTATTATTCTTTTCGCTGTGTCTGTCTAAAAATCTATAGTAATTCGGCCCACTCCGTTTGACATTTTGCGAAATTTAGTCAAGATTAAAATCTTCTAAGATTTGCTGAAGCAACAGCACAGGAAACAATATAGTGAGCAGCGAGTCTCTTTGCCTATAAAAGTTTTTAAAAGATTTTTGTGATTCGGGAATCGGAATTAATTTGACATTTCGTTGGCATCTTCGACGAATTGTATGGTAGATTGTTTGCGAAAGATTGCTTGTGAATCTTTGCAGAAAAATAAATTGTGTACATGTTTTTTATTTCGTTATGTTCTTTTTAAATCTCATGGGGGCTGACTTTAGAATTCATGAATTATGCAAAAAATTAGGATTTTCGATTACGGTTGCCATTCGCTTTCAAGAGAAGAAGAAGAAAAATTAAATTAATAATTCACACTCTAAAGCCATATTGATAAGGTTGTTCATATCATATGATAGTAATTAACTGTCTCTGTATTGCCAGCTGTATTAGAACAGCATATTAGGTGAGGCTAATATTGGTGTCGTATTACCCCTTTTTAATATAGCGCCATCTAATAAGTATTGTTTTAAATAATGATTCTAATACGATCGACTTAACCTAATCATTATTTAGTTAAACAAATAATACTTACCCAATCAATAAAAATCACAACCAACTGTCAATCAAAGTATTTCTACCCTTTTTTGGAATTTAATTTTCTCATTCCGAAACAACTGGCCAAGCCTTATGAAATATGTTTCACTTGAAACTAGATTTACACCTGCATTTCGTTTCAGTTTAACCGCAAAATCTCCCGGGTAAAATAAATAGATCATTCGATAGTCTGCGTTCGAAAAAAAAAGGAAAAGAAGTTGAGTGAAATACTCGGATCTACATTGTTTTGGAAACCATTTGTATTCTTGATGATCATGAACAAGCACAAAAAAAAGAGGGTTGAATGTTCGAAAAACTTATTCTGGTTCTTTGTTCCTCTCCAAGGAGGAAACATTCTTATTCCTTCCTGAAAGAAATCGTTACCTTTACTCCAAAATAATCGAATACAGATTTCGTCCTGAAGAAGAAGAAGAAGAAAAAAAAGAAGGTATGGCCCGGGGAGATTAAAAGCAAGATGGGAAAATTTTATACTTCATCTGAGCTGTCACAATGAGCAGACATTCCGAGGTCCAAAAAAAAAAAGAAATATCCAGCAAGACAACGGCGTAGAGATAGATGGTGAGAAAAGGAAAACAGATGGGCATGTCAGTTCTCTTCCCTCCAGTATTCATCAGAAGGAAAAAGAAGGCCCGGATTTCATTTTCCATTTATGTATTGTTCTTTTCACTGTGTCTGTCTAAAAATCTATAGTAATTCGGCCCACTCCGTTTGACATTTTGCGAAATTTAGTCAAGATTAAAATCTTCTAAGATTTGCTGAAGCAACAACACAGAAAACAATATAGCGAGCGAGTCTCTTTGCCTATAAAAGTTTTTAAAAGATTTTTGTGATTGAGGAATCGGAATTAATTTGACATTCGTTGGCATCTTCGATGAATTGTATGGTAGATTGTTTGCGAAAGATTGCTTGTGAATCTTTGCAGAAAAATAAGTTGTGTACATGTTTTTTATTTTAGTTGTTTTCTTTTAGATCTCATGGGGTAGAATTTAGAATTCATGTAATTCACAAAAAATTAGGATTTTCGATTACATTTGTCATTCGCTTTCAAGAGGAGAAGAATAAATTTAAATTAATAATTTACACTCTAAAGCCATATTGAAAAGTTGTTTTTATCATACGATAATAAATTTATTCAAGAAACTATTGAAGCTTTCGTCATTGTAAAATCAAAATAGTTTGTTTGATGGTCCGACTTCCATGAATTACTAGTAGATTGTTTGCGAGAGTTAGAAGTTTTGAAACAATATTTATAAGATTTTTAAATTTTTTTTCTTAAAATTTTTAGTAACTTAATTTGGTATGTTTTAAAATCTAGATTAGATCAGAAAATTGAAAATTATAAAGAAAATATTATTGTTTTGCCGGTGAAAAAGCATTTTATCTATTTATTTTAGCCAAAATTAGATATTTAGCTTAAAGAATTATAGAAATTATTATTTCATTATGAAAACGTTAGGGGCCCCATGGCCGAGTGACCGGCATTCGGGTTTGTGTTCCAGCTGTGCCATGGATGATTTAGTTTTTTAATTTGGTTTGCTGCTTTTACTATTGTGCCCAAAAGGTAAGGCCAATTTTATTTTTTAGTTTAGTTGCATTATCGTGATGCAAAACCAAGAATTGTCTTTCCATAAATGTGGCCTCTTTTTGCGAATAGCTTCTCCCAGACGATGCATAATACTCAAATAATATTCCTTGTTGATAATTTGGGACCCTCGGTAGGAATTCATAATGCACCACACCATAGTAATCGAAGAAAACGGTCAACATGACTTTGATTTTTGAGCGACTCTTTTCGGTCTTGCTTCACCTTGCAACGATATTCGCTCGATTGATCGGTTGTTTCCGGGTCGTAAGCATAAATCCAAGTCTCATCTCCAGTTATGATGCATTTCAACTTGTCCTGATAGTCAGAAATCATTGTTTTTACACACTTCAACGTGACGATGTTATTCCAAAAATTCACTACCAATCGAGATTTGACGCTTTTTAAGGGCCAAAATATCTTTTAAAATGGAATTGACCGATTCTTTTGAAATTCCAACAACATCAGCAAGGTCTCTAGTTGTAAATTGGCGGTTTGCAAGCACCAAATCTTTAATTTTTCGGACTGGAGTTTCGTCGGTTGAGGTTGGTACTCGACCAGAGGGCTTTTGGTCTTCAACGCGTTCTCTACCTTCTTTGAACTGTTTATACCACTTCTAAACATTTCTTTCCGATATAGTTTGCTCAACAACAACAACATTCTATACGTTTGCTTTATTGCACGTATGCTTTGCAACATTCTATACGTTTCCGCAAACAAAGGTTAATGCAATTTCTTTTCTCAATTAATTCAGACATTTCAAAAATTGTCGGAATCACTTTTAGCGTCTCACAAAGCCAAGAGTAGCTCAAACACTAATGAATATTTTGACGTCAAATTTCGCACAGATGTCAAGGACTGTGCCAACAACCTAAAAAGAAAAAAAAATTGAAATTCCATGTGCCCGAGAAATTTAAATTGAAAATTTGGTTTTTACTTTTTGAGCACAGTAGTATACAAAAAAAAATTTTCCCTCTTCGATTTTAAAATTTTCTCTAGCCGCCGATGGCCGTCCTCTGGTCGACCCTCAACCTCTACCGACGAAGCTCGCGTCCAAAAATTAAAGATTTGGTGCTTGAAAACCGTGGATTTATAATTAAAGACCTTACTGAGGATGTTGGAATTTCAAAAGGATCCGTCCATTCCATTTTAAAAGATGTTTTGGGCCTCAAACGCGTCAAATCCCGAGTGGTACCGAAAACACTGAATTGTTTTAGAAAAACATCGTCGCGTTGAAATGTGTGAAACAATGCTTTCTGACTATCAGGGACAAGGTGGAATACATCATAACTGGAGATGAGACATGGATTTATGCTTACGACCTTTGAAACAACCGATTAATCGAGACCGAAAAGAGCACGCCAAAGTCGCTCAAAAATCAAGGTCATACTTGACTGTTTTCTTCGATTACCGTGGTGTGGGGCATTATGAATTCCTTCCGCCGGCCAAACTGTCAACAAGGAATATTATTTGAGTGTTATGTGTCGTTTGCGAGAAGCTATTCGCAAAAAGGGGCCACATTTATGGAAAGACAACTCTTGGTTCTCTCTTTTTCTTGGATGATGCGATAGCTCACACAGCATTGATTCTACGTGACTTTTTCGCCAAATATGAAACCCATATCGTTCCACAACCACCGTATTCACACCGTGCGACTTCTGGCTATTTCCTGTACTCAAAAGACCACTCCTGGAGTCCATTTTGAGTCGATTGAAGAGCGCGACGTGAGTCGGCGTATGCTTTGAAGGCCATCCCATTTTTAGCATGTATTGAGGATTGAAAAAAAAACGTTGGCATAAGTGCATTGTGTCCAGAGGGGATTACTTTGAGGGCGATGAAATAAATTTGGAAGAATAAATAAAGAGTTTTTGCAAATTGGTTTTACTTTTGGGCACCATAGTATACCGAAAAACCCCAAGATTAAAATTCATTCAAATTCTGAAACCCTTTTAAGAAAACCTTTAAAATACATGAATACGAAAAACAATAAACATATCTCGCGTATTCAATTTAAATCCGTCCTTTCCATGCCTTATTTACATCTACACTGGCTCCAAGAAGTAAAACAGTATCTCTATCATTTTTCAAAAGCACGATGAAATATTTATTCTACTAGAATAAGAGAGTACAATTTGAAAGTCCTGAAAGAAGAACTCAACACAAATGAGACTACAGGGTAGCATACATTGAAGAGATAGCATCAGGAAATTCCTCGAGGGGATCTGATTAAAGAATAAAATATTACTTATGATACACTGAAGTGACAAAAGTCATGGGATACCTCTTAATATTGTGTCGGCCCTCCTTTCGCCCGGCGAAGTGCAGCAATTCGACGTGGCATGGACTCAACAAGTCGTTGGAAGTCTTCTGCAGGAATATTGAGCCATGCTGTCTCGATAGACGTCCATAATTGTGAAAGCGTTGGGGGCGCAGGATTTTGGGCACGAACAGACCTCTCGATGATGTCCCATAAATGCTCGATGGGATTCATGTCGGGCGATCTAGATGGCCAGATCATTCGTTGGAATTGTCCAGAATGTTCTTCAAACCAATCGCGAACAGTTGTGGCCCGGTGACATGGCGCATTGTAATCCATAAAAATCCCATCATTGTTTGGGTACATGAAGTCCATGAATGGCTACAAGTGATCTCCAAGTAGCTGAACATAAGCATTTCCAGTCAATGTTCGGTCCAGTCGCACCAGAGGACCAAGTCCATGACATGAAAAAACAGCCCACACCATTACGGAGTCACCACCAGCTTGAACAGTGCTTTGCTGACAGTTTGGGTCCATGGCTTCGTGGGGTCTGCGCCACACTCGAACCCTACTATCAGCTCTTACCAACTGAAATCGTGACTCATCGGACCAGGCCACGGTTTTCCATTCATCTAGGGACCAACCGATATGCTCACGTGCCCACGAGAGTCGCTGCAAGCGATGTCGTTCTGTCAGTAAAGGCACTCGAGTCGGTCTTCTGCTGGAATAGACCAAGAAAGCCAAATTTCTCCGCACAGTTCTAACAGACAAGTCCCTTGTACGTCCCACATTGATTTCTGCGGTTATTTGACGCAGTGTTGCTTGTCTGTTAGAATTTACGACTCGTTGCAGACGTCGCCGGTCTCGGTCGTTAAGTGCAGGCGGTCGACCACTACGCTGTCCATGGTGGGATGTTATGCCTGAAAATTTCATACTCGGCACACTCTTGACACAGTGGATCTGGGAATGTTGAATTCCCTAACGATTTCCGAAATGGCATGACCCATGCGCTAGCTCCAACTAACATTTCCGCGTTCAAAGTCTGTTAATTCCCGTCGTGCGGTCATCATCACGTCAAAACCTCTTCACATGAATAACTTGAACAGAAATGAAAGCTTCTGCGAAAGCACTGCGCATTTATACCTGTTCTACGCGATGTTACTGCCATCTGAAAATTTGCATATTGCTATCCCATGACTTTTGTCACTTCAGTGTATTTAAGTAAGAAAACATTATGAGAAGACAAAGATATAATAATAAATATCCTGCAATTCAAAAATGACAATGAATGAACATATACCGAAACCGCAAGATCGAAATTCATTCAAATTCAGAAACCTTTATAAAACATTGAAAATCCATGAATATGAAAGCAATAAACATATGAAGCGTATTCAATTTAAATCCTTCTTTTTCATCCCTTATTTACATCTACACTGGCTCCAAGAAATAAAAATCATTTTTCAAAAATGTGGTGAAATATTTATTCTACAAAATAAGAGATTACAATTTGAAAGTCCTGAAAGAAGAACTCAACACAAATGAGGCTGCAGGGTAGCATACATTGAAGAAATTGCATCGCCAAACTCTGCGAGGTAATATTCCTACAATCTAAAAATGCCAATGAATAAACATATAAAAAAAAACCATAAGGTCATGTAAGAAGAATTCATTAAATAAGACTACAAGGTAGCACATACTTTAAAAAAATTAAATCTTGAAATTCTTCGAGGTGATCTGATTAGAGTAGAAAATATTACTTATAATACTCAAAGTAAGCAGCATTATGATAAGATATATAACAATAAAAATATTCTGCAATTCAAAATGACAATGAATAAACATATACCGAAACCTCAAGATTAAAATTCAAATTCTGAAACCTTTTTATAAAAATCCATAAATATGAAAACAATAAACAGAAACGTCTTTTTTCATGCCTTATTTGCATCTACACTGGCTGCAAAAGCAAAACAGTATCTCTCTCTATCATTTTTCAAAAGTATGATGAAATATTTATTCTACAGAATGAGAGACTACAAATTTGAAAGTCCCTGAAAGAAGAACTCAACACAAATGAGACTACGGGGTAGCATACATTTAAGAAATTGCATCGCCAAGTTCCGCGAGGTAATATGATTGGAGAAGAAAATATTACTATATCAAAACGGCTCCATGTTTCCGCAGAGAAAAATCTGAAGCCAAGAGAATACGTGAGGCAACGTATGAAATTTCCTACACGAAAATTTGATTGTTGTAAATAAGAAACGATTTCCGCAGAGGGAGATTGATTTTCTAGAGCCACCGCCTTGGTGCAGTCGAAAGCTCATTTCTTTCCAAAATCTTTTTGCTTCGAAAACTCGACTTTTCTTGCGGTTTTCATAGTTTAAAGCGCTTCCTTCCGCCTTTATTTTCTATTTTCGTTCGTCTGTGATTGGAATTTTTTTTTTTATTCCTTCTCTTCAATCAAATTTTAAAAGAAAAACAAATTTAATCTTTCCGAAGAAATTTCATCCTATAATTGGGTTTGCTGTTTTTGTGCTTAGTGATGGAATGGCAGATGGAAAATTAGATAAATGTAATGCCGATTGAATTTAGTTTATCTACAGCTAATGGCATGGAATTGAATTTTTTTAATTACACAATTGAAGTAAACAAAATGTCAATATTGTACTTTAGTTCAGCTATTTTATTATTATTATTATTATGTCATTTTCACATGATTGTACGATAATAATAAAATATAAATATAATGTCAATTGAATCACTTTATTTTCAATTGAATTATTACATTGAATTAAGTTACATAAATTTTGTTTTATTAATGATGTAATAAAACACAATTGGATAATAAATGACGATATAATAAGGATATTAATAAAACAAAATTGTGTAAACAAAAAGTTAATAATAATGCTCGGTTTAACTATTTTATTATCATTATTATGTCAATTTTCGCATGGCTGTAAGATAATAATAAAATATAAATATAATGCAGATTGATGTTTATTTTCAGCTAATAGCATGGAATAAATGACATATTATAGAATTTAATTACACAATTGAAGTTAAAATAAAAAGTCAATATAAATCCTTGGGTTAACTATTTTATTATTATTATTGTTATGTCATTTCCTCGCATGAGAGTGTAAGATGGTAATAAAAATAAATATAATGCCGATTGAATATAGTTAATTTTCAGCTAATGACATGGAATAACTCTATTGAAAAAATATTTTTAAAAATTTTAATTACATTTGGAAATTAGCTGCTGCAAGTACAAGAAAACACTAACGTAAAAGTATGAAAAAAACATTACTACAATGTAGCTTTTTGCAATATAAGGCATCTATTTAAAAAGTGTAAGTACATTTTACACTATTTAAGTCAAAAATAATGTAATCTTTGGTGAGTTTCCAGCTATTATATTTTTTATTGTTATGTCAACAATACGT
>BPLR01006903.1:0-101234 GCA_021605095.1 Caerostris extrusa | reverse complement strand
TGAATAATACTATTTTTGAATTAGGATAATGAACAGAATGATTTGGATTTGCAATATTTTAATCCCTGGGAATTACTTTATTTTTTAATTGAGAATTGATTCATTTGCTTTTGAAATACTTTCATTTTTTTAAACAATGTATTAATAAAGTCGTTTTATAAAATGTTGTGTTGTGACTAATACTAAGTGTTCTGTAGTGCGGGACGGACATCCCGTGAGTGATCTATTCATGGATGAAAGGAAGGGGACAGCTTGTGATGGAGCAACTATAAGAAGAAGTCTGATTGGACTCCGTGACGCTCTTACAGTCCTATGAGACCTGCACCTACGGTTTAAAATGGATTCCGAACCACTACAAACATCCATCGCACAGCCGGGAGTCGAACACCCTGCGGAGAAATAAAAAAAGAAGAATATTTTTAATTTGTACTTTGTAGTATTTTCTGCATATATATATATATATATATATATATATATATATATATGCAGACATGTAATAATTTGTATTGTAATAATTCCGTGTTATAATTCCATTTAAATTTGACATGTAATAATAATAATTTTTTCTATAATGTAAGGCTTTTTTTTTTTTAAGTGAACTAAACTAAAAAAATTTTTATAAAAATTCTTATGTCTACTTTGAAAAAGGGCCTGAATGGCCGAGTGGCTAGCGCTCTGGCGCTCGGTATCACAGGTTTCGGCTTCGAGTCCCGGCGGTGCCATGGATGCGTGTAGTGATTCGGAATCCACTTTAAAACCGTAGGTGGTACCGGTCTAATAGGATCGTAGAGCGTTGCGGGGGCATTGTTACTACGCGTCCATGGCTTATCTTCGAAGTTACACACACGCGCTCCCTGGATAATGCAAAGTGAGTACGTCTGTGCAGCGCTTACCTTAAGGCATCCAAAAGGTCCATGTCTGTTTGCTAGCTGCATTAGAAAGAAAACGTTGAAAATTCCATTAAAAAGGAACTTGAAAAATAAAAACTTATTTCAAATTTTTAATTGAAATTATCAATCATAATTTTTTTTATGTTGTATCACAATTTTAGTATATTGAAAGATTTATATTTAATTTATAGTGTAAAGGTTTCTTTTTTGTAAAAGAAAATTTGTCTGTGTGCTTAAAAATATTATGCAGAAAAATTAAATTGTTGTTATATAAAACCCTTGTTAGACCTATTATGGTCTATGACTGAAACTTGGAACTTTGGCAAGATCTGACGAGGCGGAAGATTTGAAGGACTATTCTTGAAGGTGTTAGGAAAGGTATTGTTGGAGAAGCCGGTACAACGCAGACATTTATAAATGCTATCAAGGACCAGATATTATAAAATTTATTAAGATCAAAAGATCAAACTGGGTTGCTCATGTGTTAAGAATGAATGATTTAAACCCTGTAAAACGGCTCGTTTTGATAAGGACACAGGGACAAAGAGGAAGAGGACGACACAAGTTGCGATAGAGAGACGCAGTTGAAAAAGATTTTGCTCTAGTAAAGGTTAAGAATTGAGGGGATCCTTGTCACCCTTGTTGTTGATAATGAATTACAAACTTAAAAAATATATATAAATAATAAAAATATGCATAAATTTAATTATTTACTTTTATCTATAATTTATAAAAACATAATATTTAAAAACATTAGTATATTTAATTATTGTAATTTATTATTAAAGTAATGAAACAAAAGCGATGAAGAACTAGGGGGATGATTAAAAAAATAGAAAGGTAAAAAAGCCTACTTTTTTTTAATTCCTACTTTTTTTTTATTGGTAGATATATACAATTTAAATGTAAATATAACTAAAATTAATTAAATAAATTTAATGACTGAATTAATATTCGAAAATACTGTATTAACATCCAGTGTCATTCACTGCAAGCGCAAAAAAAAAAAAAAAATTATTTGAACACTAGGGGGAGGAATAAAGAGTATTTTTTATGAACGATTGGAAATTTGAACAAGATACATATAGGAACAGTGTGAGCTAATAGAAGGAATTGAATAAAAACTTATTTCCAATTTTTAATTTAAATTATCATTGATAAATGTGTCTTATCCATTTCTTGTCACAAGTCCCCAATTAATTGCTTCGCCTTCTTTCACCAAACTAAATAATTTAATGCCAATTCAAGGAGTAGGATTTCTCAGTTACTAGATAAGCAGAGGGCATTCACCTCTGAATTCAGAAAAAGAGGGACAAAGCGAGTTAAGAATTCCCTAAGATTAGATTGTCATTTATGGGCGATGACGTAAAGAAGGAGTTGGTGACGCAATTTGGCGACAAGATTTAGCTTTTAATAGAGCACAGCATTTTTATAAGACACAAGTGATAAAATAAAGATTTATATTTATATATCACACCAGGATAAAGTCTCGAATAGCATTACATGGTGATTAAAGAGTGAGAATTGATGAAATTGAATTAATTGAATTAAATTAATTTAAGTGAGATTATATTAAACATAGTTGCATTTTATTTACATCATAAGGGTACTAAATGTGTCAGAAATATGAAACATTATTTTGTAATAAATATTCATTTTAATTTAAGTAATTTTTGCATATCACTGAAAGTTGTCGTTTAATATTGTTTATATTAGTGAATCAAATCCAAAAAAATATTAAATTCTGATTTTCTTATGAATAAATATAAATAAAAATTCAATGTAAATCATAAATTGGAAAAAAAAAAAAAGTTAGAACTATCCATTTAATATGTTAGCGAGTAATTCTTACTGAAATATTGAGGCAAATAAAGAAAATGTTTTTCCTAATGCAGCTGTCAAATTCCAAATAGAAAATCCGACCCGTGAGATGTATCAAACTTTTACAAAATACATTTATTTTAGAATGGCCAGAATAGTGAAAACCAACATATTAAAAAAATACATTATGTACGCATCCATCTATTCAAAAATGAACGAACGAAATGATGAGAAAAAATGAACTTCGATGTTAAAATAACAATTTTGCGCGTCTAGAACAGATATTGCCTGTTTTTATTGATGAGTTCACAGAATAATAATTATATTTTTCGAACTCATGATACGGGCGCATCTTGGAATGTCTAATATAATAGGTCCGCATAGTTAGGATGAATTTCCAAAGTGGCCCGCAAGATTATTTGGGTTGGCCACCCCTGACTTAGACAATTATCTTTATGCCATAAGCAAGGGTTGCACCACTGTTACTCATTTAACACTACCTAGGCGGCACGTGTAGCTTGAAGATAAGTTACAGACGCAAGTCACACTACCCCCACAACTCTCTACGACTCTATTAGTCTGGGACCAACGGTTTAAAGTGGATTTCGAACCACTCACAAACATCCATGGCATAACCGGGTACCTCGAACGCGAAACCTGTGGTACCGATCGCCAGAGCACTAGCCACCCGCCCATCAGGCCCCATTTTTTTAATATTAAAAAATTCTAATTAACGATAATGTAACTAACTAATTACCAAAATACTTATTATTATATAAAAATTATCCTTTTTCTCTATTTTATAAAAGCGCTTTTTTTTTTCCTTCTTAAAGAATAATTTCTCGAAATAGTGAAAAAAGAGAAACCAAACTGCAATTTAAAAAATTTGAAAAAGAACGGTCCTTTATATTGCTTGCAATTGGCAACTGGCGTACCGATTACGTAGTACCCATGGGGATAGACCCCTTAACCTCCTTATCTTCATTCATATATGTAGGATTTGTTTGTGTGGTAATCAGCAGACGGCGACACATCACGGTTGCTTGCCTTTGACAGAGCCTGTTTACAACGTGGGGAGCATTCAACTTTGAACTCTGACCCCACGAGAGGGGGACAGGTCCCTGTGGATGAGGAAAGAAAAAAAGAACGGTTGGCGGTCAACGAGAAAGGAGCGAGACTGGGCAGGCAGAGAGAGAATATGATTATGATGTATTAATTGTTAATGTAAATATCGCTGTACATTTAACCGTACTTAATTAAATGTTTGTTGTTGAGAGAAAAACAACGTTTCGTTAATGTGTTTTGAAATACACCCCTAGACAACCCACTCCGGCCATTATACCATTGTTAGACTGGTAGAGAAGTCTACAAAAACTGTGGACTCGGCCGGGATGAATCTATTGGAACCGGTTGAAACTCTACATATATATACATTTACGATTATTAATTGGCTGGTTAATATTAGTCTGTGATAAAAAAATAATGTTTCTAAAAATTTTTTTTAGAAAATGGTATTCTAAAAAGTTAAGAAATACTAAAAATAAATAAAAGGCTACTACTACTACACCACATCACACTGCCTAGAGCTGAGTTGCCCCTTTTACGGTTTGGGAAGAATGTGGGTGAGAAGAAGTCTGATTGGGCCCCGCAACGCTCTCACAGTCATATGAGGCCGGGAGGATTGAGGCTTTCGAGCCACTACAAACATCCATGCCACCGCCGGGACTCGAACCAGAAACCTGTGGTACCGAGCACCACAGTGTTAGCTACTCGGCCATCAGGCCCGGCCTTAGGTTTGAGGTTCAGCCCGATAGCGGTTTTGTTGTAAACACTGTTCAAAAAAGGAAGAGTTTGTGATGTTCAAAGATAAAATTTAAATTTAAATAATTAACATTAAAAATTCGGCACTATTAGGAACCCGTTGTCGATGCCATAAAAATATTTATATTTTTATTATAATTTTATATTTATATTTATAGAGCGCATCCACACATAAGCAGGTGAACTAAAATTACAGCTGTTCTATAGCACGTTTACAAAAACGTATTTTCCTGTAAACTCATCTACTATAGTACATTTTTTTTATAAAGAGTAAACATTTCCTTCCGAATCAACAGAGTATCGGGTCTCTTCTATTTATCTTCTACACCTGGAACAGTTTGAATGATAGTTAAAACTTGGATAGCAGCAGACGAGATGGTTTTGAGAACTCTTTTTTTTTTTTTTTTTTTTACCTTTTATTTCAGATGACTTAATTACAGAATCTTCTTTCTTCGATCTAGATTTTTTTTAGCGAACCTCAGCAAAGTAGAAGCGTGAGATAATTTTCGAAGGACAGATAAAAATGTTGTCACTGATGTCAAGTATCGTAGCACAGATGATTGAGCGCTTTGTGAGCTGGAAAAACAAAAGATGCTTCTGACACAGACGCTTCTGTTTCAGAATTCCTTGTCTCTTCTTACTCATTTGAATAATGGAAAAGTTGTCACGGCATTCAAAAGTGATCATTCTGTTTAACATCTGGCCTGTTTTTTAAAGTTTATTTCCTCTGTTCTTTCACTGTTACGAACAGAGCATTCTTTTCACGGGTGCTATAGAAGAAGAATATAGAATCGATGCAATTAAAACGGGTTGAAAACTTAGTGGAAAATTATTATAGCATTCGTTGAATAAAATCAGATTTCATTTAATTTTCCAAGTCAAAATTATAATGACATATATGTTGGAAAACATTTAGAAGTGTTAATTACATTTCATCGGGGCAACGGGCGTACCAGTTACGGAGTTCCTAGGTGGTTTTAAGAACCACAATACCTCCACATCTTAAGTTAGTTAAAATATTTGCACAACATAAATTTGCTTAAATTATAGAATATTAATAAATAAAAATAGAACAATTTAAAATTTAGGAAAACATCTCTTGCTTGAGAACAATTAAAGCAAGAGATCGAAAAAGCTAAAGCTATAGGTACATTTAGGAGTCCGTTGTCGATGCCCAAAAAAAAAAAAAGACAAAATTGTACATTCCAATTTGTTCCTAATCTATTAAAGAAACGGATCTCTGACCGCAAGGTCGAAGGTTCGAATCAAAGCCCAGCTGCAATGTGCACCTTAAATCTTTTGCCGACTAGTGACCACCCATTCGGCAATCAGAAATTTTAATCTTATTCAATATTTTTATGGCATCTACAACGGGTCTGTAATTTTTTTAGAAACTTTATTTTGTACCATATACTAACCTTAAGCAGCCAAGTAATAATCGTAAATTTTGTACATGAATAAAGACGAGGAGGTTAAGGGGTCTATCCCCATGAGTAATCCGTAACCGGTACGCCAGGTGTCTGCATTATGTGTAAAATGTTACTCTGCATCAAAATATGATATGCAAAGTAATGGAGCTACAGTTGGCGTTAAAAGCGTTTGTAATTTATGCAATTAGAAATTGCGTTGTGAAATTTCAGTTTTATTTTTATCTAGTCTTATTTACTTTTTACTGAAGTACCTATGGAAAAAGGAATTCAGAAAAAATATATATATACTTCAGAAAAAAATACATTTCCTTCTTGTTTATGTTAAATTATTTTAATAACATCACATTTTTATCAAAACAGTTCTGAAAATTATAGATATAATTTTTTTTCAAAAAAGTATCATTTATTAAGATGCATAATGCTAAGCTGATAATTCATTTTTTTGAGGTGTTGTGATATTAAAAGAGAATTTTTTTAAAAAAATTCAAGAAATACGAAGAAAAAAATAATTTCGTGTTCTTAAAAGAGAATTGATTTCAAAATAAAACGTATTAAAGTGCATTATTTAAAAAAAAAAAAAAAGTTCATAGATAGATAAAGTTTTATAATCTATGATTTTCGTTTTGTTGATTGAGGACATGATTCCTTTGATGACTCTTTTTTCATTATCTTGTCAAGTGTCGCGGTGTTTTTCCAAAAAAGAACTTTGGATGTCGCTTCAAGGTCGTCTGAGAGAGGACAGACTGTTTGCTTTTACAGTGAATTGCCTTCTATTTTTGATTTGATGTTAAGTGCACAGCGTTGTCACGTTTCGGTTCCAACGATCACACACACCAGAACGGAATGATCGAGAAAAACAAATAAAAAATTTGCTAAACAGAATTCAATCACTCAAACAAATATTGAAAGAACTATATCTCTAAGATATTAATTATATTTATGTGATAGTTGTTTAGTTTCATTTGCAATTGATTATCATCGATTGTATTGGTGCCTCTGTGAGGCAACTGTTGAATGTGGGGAGGACAGCTTACGAACTATTGATGCAGCATGATCTACTGGACTTGGTTTAGGATTCTAAATGAAGGGGATAAGTAACAACAACAACAGCAATTGATTATACGTTTATAACAAATTTTTGCTGTTGTTGTTCTAATTCAGCTGGCAATACAAAGACAGTTCATCTTTATACCATTAGCAAAGGCAGCACCGTTGTGACTTATTGCGCACTACCCAAGGGGCACGTGTAGCTTGAAGATAGGCTACGGACGCGAGTCACACTGGCCCCACCACGCTCTACGGTCCTATTAGACCGGGACCTACAGTTTGACTTGGATTCCGAACCACTACAAACATCCATGGCACCACCAGGACTCGAATACGAAGTTTGTAGTACCGGCCATCAGGCTCCGAATTTAGATATAAAAAGTTCAATTCTACATATTTTTATGCAATAGTTACACGATAGTTTTTATGTATGAGGAAGACGTTCGTCCATAAAATTAAAAACAACTTAGGCTCTCTTTTTTTTTTCGATATTTAATAAAAGTTCTAAAAACTGATATTTTGAAATAATTACAATAATCTATAATCGGCGAATTAGATTTATTGTTAACTTCACAAATAGGCATTCGTAATAATATTCTAAACATAATGAAAAGAAGCAATTTTATTTTGAAAAATAAAATCTAAAAATTATTTTTTTTATTTCTTATAATTTATAATAATTGTGTATGTTTAGTCTTTAATAACATGGCTGTCTTTTTTTGTACGGCATTTTAAAATGTAAATTCATTCAAGTATTTTTAAATTGCTTGTTAAAATGAACTCGTTTGAAGTTTTCTTCATTACTGTTATTTTCGCAGAAATCTTTTCCAGAAGATTTCCTTAAAATGTTTTTATTTTATGTAAAATAAGATTAATTTAAATTTAATTTTAATTAATCTTAATTTAAATCAACTTTACATAATTAATTAAATTAAATTTAATTTCAAATTATTATTATTACTATTATTTTATTTTATTTTATTTTTTTTTTAAAGTCGATGGAAACCCGTAAACCTAAGTTGTGAAACGCCAGCAATTTTCAATTCGTTTTTCTTTCAAAATAAATTCCAATATTTGTCATAAATAGTATAATTGACTGGAAAGACTGGAAATTGTATAAGAACAAATTAGCAATGAATGATAATTTCAGAGGATAATGTGAAAAAAATAAGATTTCAAACCTGCAGTTCGAACCCGAAACCTGTGACACTAGCGCTCTGACGCTCGGTACCACAGGTTTTGGGTTCAAGTTCCGGCGAAGCCATGGATGTTTGTAGTGGTTCGGAATCCACTTTCAGACGCCGTTAGCCGATCTAATAGGATCGTAGATCGTTGCGGGGGTAGTGTTACTCGGCGTCCATAGCTTATGTTCAAGTTATACGCGAGATTTAATTACAGAGATTATTAGTAAGAGATTTTGTTTATAAAAGATTATAAAGTAAAATTCATCACCAACTTCGGTTTTTATATTTTTTTGCGGTAGATATGAAATATCTATAGTAAAATGGCATATTACATTTATATATTTTACTTGAATAACAAAATAATTGATCATAACAAAATTAAATATAATCTTCACTGATATCCATTTCCAAATAAATAAAAAGAGTAAACATGTTTTTTTTTTTTTATCTCTAGAAAAGCTTCGAAGATGTTCTTAAGAAGAAAAAAAAAAACTGGGTCATTGAAGAGCTAGGGTCTTTGCACTGCGAATTTTTGTTTTTCAAAATGAACAACCTTTTTAACCGGGAAATTTTTTCCTCCTGCTATCATAAATTCAACATTCGTCTGTTCAGATATGACTGTTTGTGTGGAAAAATCAGCTTTGTCTTTGTGGGCAGCGGAAACAATCCGTTCGAAAATATTTATCAAATATGTTTACCATTTCTGTGAGTAGGAGAGTGCAAAGTACTTTGGGAAATCAGCTTTTTGCTGTACATGGTTGTGAGAGGTGATAAAACAAAAATATCTATTCAAAGATATCATGTTTATCGCAGTGATGTTTGATTCACGACTGCAGCGAATTGAGGAATTCTGTAAAGCATTCTGACTCTTGAAAGAATTCTTTGTGGAATTCTGATGCTGAGTCACGCAAACTTATGGAATTTTATCTTCGTAATTTCGTGAGACGATTACATCGAGAATAGAAGCGAACTGCAATCTGATCCGATATTTCTAGAAAGGAAAATTATCGAAATCGAATCTTTCTGTTTATGCTACTTAAAATAGTGTTGGTTGAAAAGCTCCATAGATTACAAAGTCATTAGATGGATTGAGATTTGTTTTAACATACACTATATGGAAAAGTAAATGCATCATCTAAATGATATGTGCATAGGGCAACAAAATTGGATCTATTTAACTTAACTTAACGATGCTGGAAATATTAAAGGTTAGCCACTAACAAAAAAAAAATCACATTGAAGTGTTGAAAACTTTGTAATGAAGTATAACCTTCAACAATGCCCAAAGAAGCCACAATAGCAGTCTGCAAAGACCAGACGCTGTCACATTTCTGAAATATTCTGAGGAGAAGGGCAGAAGCAAAGAATTACGGACAGATGTTTAGTCAATGCTCAATCTGGTGATCCTTAACCAGGTTCAAGACAGGTTCAAGATAGAGTAGTGCATCCCAGAATGCATTCCCTTATTCTAAAGGAACAGAAAGTTGGGGCAAACATCTCCCATCCTTTTCGTCCTATAATTGGCGCTGTATCTCCTCTTGCCCTCTTTTTCACTGAGCGCATTTATTTGGAAAATGTAAACATGCTTTGAATATTGAGAGAAATTCTTCTTTTCAAATACAAGTTAAATGGGCAATGCAATTTTTAATAAGTTAAAAAGTGACATGGTTTGAACAAGTTCTCGCAATCCTGATCCTAACAATATTGACAATTGACAATCCTGACAAATATTTGTAAAATAATATTGACTCTTTTACTGTTTATTAATGTATGGCTTCTAGTGAATGCATTTGATAACTTTTGTTAATGAAGTAACTAAACACCACGAATTTGCCCAGGAAGATTTATTTCCCACAAGAGTTTCCGTTCTCTCCTAAATTCTGAAGCATTCCCTTTGTCATTAGGTAAAAAAAAAAAAAAAAAAAAAAAAAACCCCAGGAAATGATTGGATCCGAGGTGGAATTTCGCCCTCCGTCCGATTCCCTAAAAGAAGATGGACGTGCGGTTGAAGGATTCCCCGCATTCTTCTAGCGCCGTCCGTTCATTTGAATGGAACGCTGTTCCTAATATGGATTCTGCTGGGGAAAAAAGACAAAAATGAAGCTTCTGAACTCTGGAAGCTGGTGCACTTCGGGCAGGGGTGGACAACTCGGAGTAATCCGACTGCTTTATAAAAATTTAATTTTTCCAATATTCTGAACATTAACGTTAAAATTAAATGTTAAGGTGGCCTTTCAATTATATGCCTCAATAATACTACAACTATTTGCAAAGACAGTGACTGCTTCAGCAGCATGCAAAGTGAGTATTTTCATCACTGAGGCTTATAAAAACCAAACAAAGAAATTGAACACCTAATTAAAAATAGAGACATAGTGAGATATATCCAATCACAAAAAATACGCTGGTTCGGACATGTGCATCGTAGAGATTACGGAGATATCATTAAAGGGATTATGCTATGTCAATTGTTCAACAACAGGAAGAGGAAGACTAGGGGGAAAGGTGGACGGATGGCGTCGAAGAGGATCTTGGACAACTGGAATAGATTGGCATTAGAGCGAGACAGATGTAGGGCTGCTGTGTTGGATGCTCTAACCTCTACAAGCTTGCAATGCCAGTTAAGAAAAAGAAGAGGCTTATAAAACGTCATCTTGGATCAACGTGGAAAGAAGATCGCATAGAAGTAATGTTAAGAACAAAAAAGAATTTAATGTATTACACGTATAGCATATCTGTGATTTAAATGAACCATTTTTTTTTTTTTTTTTTTTTGCTTGTGTTCTGTAGTAATTCGGCACCGGTTAATTTAGTGTTTATATTCATACATGCATTTTTGGTAAGCAAATAAAAAATACTAGAATGTCTTTTAAGTGAATGCAAATACTACACTGTATTTTAAAGTTGTAAAAAATACTTTGTTAGGCAAAAACTGCTTTTACAAATATACGAGTTCAATAAAAGTCATTAAATTTATCTCAAAAAGTGTTTAAAATTCATCAACAAATTTCATAGCATATAAGATTACTGAAAAGAGTCATGAGTGTAGGAGTCAGTATAAAGAATTCGCTAACGAGCCGAAAATGGGAAATTTTTTGGCAATCTCCCCATCCCTTTATCACAATTCGAAGTACGATATATAAGATTTTAGTTACACTCATAGGATTTTGATTATATCAAAATATTTTGCATTTAAATTTGCAAGATAGATGGGTGTATAACACGAAACTTACAGAAGTAAACCAGGGGGAGGGGGAAATCGACCCCAAAATTTCCCTCTCTTGGCTCGTTTGGCTAATTTTTTATATCAACTCCTGTCTCTTTTCCGTAGTCCTATATACTATGACATTCGTTGATGAATTTAATAACTTTTGAAATAAATTCGATGGCTTTTATGGAACATATAGACCTGTAAAAGCAATTTTTGAGTAACAAAATAATTTTGTATAATTTTAAAGGTGGGGCATTTGCACTCACTTAAAAGACATTCTAGTACTCCTGATTTGCTTAAAATAAACATATATCCTATATGAATAAAAGCACTACATAAACAGGTACCGAAGTATTACAGAACACAACCAAAAGAAAATGGTTCATTTGAATGACAGATCTGCTAAATTGTAATACATTAGAGAGTTTTTGCATAACGTTTTTTTTTTTGTCCGATATTTTCTTCCTAGAGCGCATGTTCATTGTTCTTATTGCGCATGCATATCTGTAATACTGCACTACTGAGCTATTCCTATGAGAATGCGCGCTAGGAAGAAAAGAATATAGGACGATAAAGAGACGTTATGCAAAAACTCCCTATTAACTCTTTTTTTTCTAATATAGCTTCTATACAATCTTATTTCCACGTTGAACCAAGGTGGCGTTTTATAACATCAGTGCCGAGAACACTTAATTTGGTTTGCTGCTAAAGTAATCACTTGTCTTTGCTACGGGTTGTATTATGGCAGTATGCAATGGAATGGCCTCCTTTCGAAAACTGGTCTCTTGTCAACAGTTCTATGAACTGATGATTGAATATTTTTAAGCGAATGTGGGTAGACAAGTTCAAACAACATAAACAGTTGTTATATAATCAAAATCTGGAATAAACTTAAAATGTTTCATATTAGATTAGAATAAATTAACATCTTGCGAAAGGTTAATTCCATTTACACCGCATTAAGATCTTTAGTACTTATGCAACAATAGACTCAATTTGAGATGTTTTTTTTTACGCTCTTGTTCTACCACGGGCACTCGAATGAGTCTTTTTATGCCTGAATAATTTGATGACGACTTAACACGAATCCTGTTTATTCTCTTTCCTCTCCCCATCCACATGTAGTAATCACTTTGTAAAAGGAATTAAGGTCATTTCTCGCTGCAAATGAATTTAAATCCCAAAAGCAAACGCGATTCTTCGGATTTATTTCATTTGATATGGCACTCATTAAAAGATTATGGCGCCATGTTAAGTAGGATCAAGGTCAGGTTTAAATCTATTAAGAATGAAGGCACTTCATCTTCGTTCTGACTGAAGTGATGGAAATAATTATATATATATATATATTTGGCATTCTCAGCTTATATCAAGGGTGGTCAACCCAAATGATCTTGTGGGCCACTTTGGAAACGCATCCTAAATCCGAGGGCCGCTTATAAAATTATATATCCCCATGTTAGATTTAGACTTACTGTAGATAGTTTTTTGGAGTGAAACAGAATGAGTTAGTATTTTTGTGTTTTGTTATTATTCTTGCATGTAAACACAGATAATATAATAGTAATGATACTAAACGTACATCGTAAAGAACTATAGAATACTAAAAAGAAAATATAAAAATATACATAAATATAAACGAAATTAAAAAAATGAAATCATTAAAAAAATATTTATTTTACGAGTGCGACATTTGTTTCTCCACTCTTTCATTCATCTTTTGCAAATCGATCTCTATTTGGGTGTTTGTACATCGTAATTAGTGTTGCAGGTAAGCGTCCGTTATATTTGAGTGTGTTTTAATAAAAGTTCAGTTTTTCTGATAATTTCGACTGTTCATTTTTGACTGTAGGGATGCACACATATGGTATTTTTTTAATACATTGGTTTTCACTCCTTTGGCCATTATAAAATAAATGTATTTTGTAAAAGCGTGATAAATCTCACGGGCTGGAAAAATTTTCAAGCTTGTTATCTGTTACATTTATTTTATGAAATATGACATTTTTGCCAGCTTGAAAAACAGAGTAACAAATCATATATTGAATGAATATACAGTGCAGCCGTGGCCAATTCAGTTTTCACTTTAATGGGAGGCGAATGCATTGAGCGCACCTATAGCTAAAGAGAATGAAAACGAAAAAAGGGCATTCGTGTGTTGCTCGGGATCCTAGAGTAGGGCTAAGAAAGAGATATATCTATCTTATACACTGAATATATTGCTCAGTCCAACTAGGATATTGCGACACCTACAATCAATAACGACACATTGTATCACCAATAACCAGAATAATTCATTCTACATAAGCCAGCTACAATGAACATAAGAGACGTTACAAATGAAATATTATCCATATTACTACTACTACTACTACACCACACCACATCACTGTGCCTAGAACTGAGTTGCCCCTTTACTGTTTGGGAACGATGTGGGTGAGAAATCTGACTAGCCTCCTTGACGCTCTTACAGTCATTTGACACCGGGACCTACGGTTTAAAGTGGATTCCGAACCACTACAAGCATTCATGGCACCCAGCGCCGGGTCATTAGCCACTCAGCCCCCATGTATTATCCATAGGAGACAAATATATATTCTATTATGGATGTTAGTTCATTTTCATACACTATCAGGTACTTCATCGACAAGTGATTCACAATGGATACTACACATTAGTAGCAGATTCAGCGTTCTCTAGAGAGCACTATGGAACAGGATTTATTACATCATACTCATCAGAATTGCTTATTTAAATGTTATTCTGAGTCTTACCGGCTCGTAGCCTGGAGAAAAACCAAATGAACCCCATCCCGTCTAACGACAGCAAAACAGAGTGTCAAAACACTTGTTGATCTGCCATTTTATAGAAGAAGAAATGATCCAAAACATAACCTTTTCTTCCGAAACAGCCATGACCTAATCCTGATCGATGCTTAAATCAACCCTAGCATGAGTATGCTTCGTGTGTTGCATCTTTGATGCAAAAAAAGAAGAAAGAAAAAAAATTTATTGGGAACCTGTAAAAACCTTGTTCGCTTCTTGCCAGCCGCTTGTTCAAACACGCAGAACTTTTCACTAAATCAAAAGTCAACTCTCCGAAACCTCAGATGCTCGATTCCACGGTCGCAGTTATTCATAGCATTTCCAAAATCCTTCACCACTCAAGGCAACATGTCGTCTCGCGCGCGAACGAATGCGAAATGAGAACGACTACCTGAATTTTACAAATGGTAACCTGTTGCCATCAGCAGCCAACATCAGAGCAAGAAGTGTCTGGTTAACATGCATCGGAAGTTCTTTGGGACTCCCTTTCGCTTTCATAAAACGGATAATTTTATGCAAGAATGCAGAGGGAAAAGAAGCAATTCCAAGTTCAGTCGGCACAGCCGAAATGTCTGCAGGCGTCTCAAAAACGATTAACCTTGGAAATTTAACTGTTTGTGGGGCAAACAGCGACCGATGTTGTTGGTTGTTTATTCGGTTCGAATGTGTTCCTCAATTATTCGTTTTTGGTGAATAACAAAGTTCGAAGACGTTTGAAACATTTTTTCAAGCTTGGTTGTTTCTTATCGAGATTATGGAGTGTTTGTTGACTCGCTCTTCAAGTGGCCATGTGTCAAAGAGTGCAACAAAGCTTATAACTGGAAAAGGGTGGTTTCAACACTGTGCGGTAATGAATGACAGATATCAGGAAAGGCAATTTTCTGTAGAAAAACTAAGGATGATCTTTCAGACAATGAGATAAGTTCTTATTGACTTAAGAATGTCATATCAATAGTCCGATTCGGGCAGCTTTTCTTCTCTTGTTTTTTTCCCTAATGAAAATTATATTTCCTAGAACTCGCGGGGTGAGTTTGTTTTCCTAAATCAACTGGCTAACACTTAGACAGTTAATCTTTATGCCTTAAGGCAAGCGCTGCACCAACGTCACTCAATTAGCATTAATCAGCGGGCACGTGTAGCTTGAAGATAGGCTACGGACGTAGAATAACGGACGTAGAGTAGGACCATATTAAAAATCAAATAATTTTTACAGACAGTAAAGGGATTTTTAAAATCTGTTTTAATAAAAGATTTATGAGTAAAAAAGAGTGACTATAAAAAATTTCTATAATTAAAATGAGCTTTAAAACGGAGCTTTAACAAAAGATATAAGAAAAATTGCTATTATGTAGTATATTTTTGCAAGGGGCCTGAATGGCCGAGTGTCTGGCGCTTTGTGCCACAGGTTTTGGGTTCGAGTCCCGGCTTTGTGCCATGGATGTTTGTAGTGGTTCGGAATCCACTTTAAACTATAGAATCCTGTCGAATAGGACCGTAGAGCATTATCTTGAGGTTGAGTCAGTCTTCAACCCACGTGGTTCATCGCTAAAATGAAGCTGCATATTACCCCTTAACCATGGCCCAGGTCGCCTGCGAAGGGGACTTCTGGACCTGGTGTAGGCCTTCCTGGACCATGGGGATTAGTAACAACAACATATTTAACAAGATTATTTTCATTGAAATTTAAACATTTTTTTTTTTTTTTTTTTTTTCCTAATGCAGCTGGCAAACACTTAGACAGTTTGGCCTTGGATGCCTTAAGGCAAGCGCTGCACAGACATTACTCACTTTGCATTACGCAGGGGGCGCGTGTAACTTGAAGATAAGCCAGGGACGCGGAGTAACAATGCCCCCGCAACGTTCTACGATCTTATTAGGACCGGAACCTACGGTTTAAAGTGGATTCGAACCACTAGACACATCCATAGCAACGCCGGGACTCGAACCCGAAACCTGTGGTACCGAACGCCAGAGTGCTAGCCACTCGGCCATTCAGCAATCCTTGAAATTTAAACATTTTATAATTTCAAATAACAAAATGTTCCAAATCATTAAGTTCACTTTAATCATAAATAAACAAATGATAGATAAAATTTAAAAATATCGATTAAATATTAATATAGTTTCAAATATTTTGGAAATAAAAAAGCTAATAACTCTACGATGCCTTTGTCGTAATGCATACCACTAATGCGTTGAACCAATTTCTTCTTGGATGTGCAGTGACCAGAAAATTGTCTTTTACGAAACAGAAATTGTTGCATTCCAAAACACGTAATAGTTATTTGAGTGTTTAAAATTAGACAGTGATTGAATTTTATTTATTTACTTCATAATTGCTTAAGGAATCGCTTAAGAAAGATAATAATTTCAACGTTGAAATAATAATTTCCATTCATAAAATTCCATGTGTAAATTATCACGTTAATGAATGACTTCATTGTATTTAACAGATATTTTTAATCTCTTTAATTATTCATATTGATCTCGTTTGGTTTTAAAAATTTTTACTTTATAATCATTTATATAAAACGTTTTAGCAAAATGACGTTAGTGCACACATATGGTATTTGTGTTTTCTAAACATATATATGCAAATACAATGTTTGCACTAAACGTGAGCATGCAAGTAAAATGCATGCACCGCAATATAATTTAACTGTGCATACAAGTACAATGTACGCACTGAAATATAATTTAACTATGCGTACAAATTCAATGCATGCGTGTATTTGCATCAGAATTTTTAATACAAATTCTGATGCAAATGAGATGAACTCTTATTGTATGGAAATTCAAAATCGGAAATTTCGAGCCTATACTATTTTTGTATTAAAGAAGTTGTAGAATTTATAGTCATAATAGTCGAAACAACATATAAATATTTATAAACAATTAATTTCAATGATTTTATTTCAAAATATATATATTCTTCTGATTCATTGGCGCAACAGTCCCATAGTGGACCAAGGCCGCCTGCCTATTGGCAGATTTCTAGACAGGAGGTGTTTTCTTTTTAAGAGGTAGAGTCGTCAGCTGTATGCCCATATTAAAACACGGACCTACGGATTGCGGGTTTAAAGTGGATTTCGAAAGACTGCAAACATCCATGGCAGCGCCGGGACTCGGACCCGAAACCTGTGGCACCAGAGCGCTAGTGACTCGGCCATCAAGCCTCAAAATAAATATATTAGTTCTTAAAAACTTCTATTTCCGTTTAAAAATAAACGTTTCATCCATTTTTCTTTAAAAAAAAAATTACACTTATTTTTCTATGATTCTATGGGAGTTTAAATAGAAATGTAATTTATTTAATTTTTAAAAATTCATTTTATAATTGGAAGTCGACTCAAACACTCAAAGAAGTATAAAGAAAATTAGAAAATGTACTTAAAAAAAAAAAATTTCTAACTAACATAGTTTCTGTTTTTCAATTGAATAATGTTATTTGGATAATTTATTTTGAAGTGAATGCAGATTCCCCCCCCGCCCTATTTATATGTAAATCCATTTTCAAGTACAAAATTTAAAAAAGGAAAATTCGTGATTTTTAAATACGTGTTATAGCCATAGAGCAGAAATATTACTGCTTTATAGCAATGAATACCGTTTGTTTCGCCAAAAAGCAGAAAAAAATATTAGATTTACCTGATTTTTTTTCTTACTAGGATGAAGGAAAAATAAATGTAATTTTCTGCATACAAATGAATGTTCCAAATCTTTTAATTCAAGAGATCATATAACAAAGCCCCACACATATTTTAAAGGTGTTCCCAATTTTTTTCAGACGTGACTGCATGCTGTCCAAAGGAATCAAAGAACAAAAAACCTTGGGCTATTTGAATTCGTAAACCAATCAATGCATATTTCCGAGAAAAGTCATGAAATCTTACAAGGACTTTGGAGAAGGTGAATGCGTGTCTCTATTATACCCGCATTACGCTTATTATCGCATCTTTTGTGGTCTGAATTTTCTATCCGTTGTACTGGTTGTCATAGAAACGACCTGTTAATGGGAAATTATTACACCGTATGCTTAATAGGTTCTTCTTTCCAGTGTAAATTTTTGCCTAATTCACACTAAAAAATAGGACACTAACAAAATGCTGAAAAGAAGAAGGAATGGATCTTCTGATACAAATTGAAATTTTTTATAACGGAAAGAAATGATGTCGTGTCAATATGAGCAATATCTTTTTGTAAATATATTTTTTTTTTTGATTAAGGCAAAATTTTATGTAATTTTTGGTGTGTGTTCTAATGCAGCTGGCAAACACTTAGACAATTGTCTTCGATGACTTAAGGCAAGCGCTGCACCGACGTTACTCACTTAGCACTACCGAAGAGGTGAATGTAGCTTGAAGATAAGCTGCGGACGCGGAGTAACCATACCTCCGCAACGCTCTACAATCACGTTAAACTGGGACCTAAAGAGAATTTCGAACCACTACAAACATCCATGGCACCGCCGGGACTCAAATCCGAAACCTATGGTACCGAGCTCCAGAACGCTAGCCACTCTGCCATTCAGGCCCTTTTATGTAATTATTGTATAATTCATATATCTGGTCTATTGAAATCACCAAATGCTGTAAGTAGCTCAATGCTTATCAATACTTAAACTTTAGTTTTTGAAAAAAAAAAAAAAAAAAAAAAGCTTCTTTCCCAGCAGTTGTTGCAAGTAATGAGCTGTAGAGACCATCACCTTATTATTTTATTAGTAAACACTGGATAATGGAATTGTGTAGGAAATATATTTTTATTCATGAATTATAGGAATTTCCCATTTTCTTAGATAATGTTAATTGTGTTATTTATTTCAAACTTAAATTTTGTAATTATTAATAAATACACTTTTGTCTATATTTAATATCATGAAATTTGTTTGTGAATTATTTCATGTGAGTGATTTTTTTCCAACTTATATAAGTCTCTGAAGCAATGTCAATCTGTAGGTTTAAATTCGTGGTATGGGTTATTGCTGAATTCATAGTGGTTAATGTGCGTGTTGGGTAAACGGTGTAGCTAGTTGTTACTAGGATCGGGTTATTGTTTAATTGTTTGATAACAACACCCAGGGCTGGATTTAGATGAAAAGATGTTCTAGACTATTCCACTTATGAGGCCCTTTCACCTCCCATTTTAAAGTTTTTAAACTACATGAGAGATAATAAAATACATCATCACTGTGATACATATCAATATGTTGAATGAAACATGATGTGATGGGTACTAATCTTAATGAAAAATGTGGCACAAAAAAAATGCCGATAACACTTATTTGGACATTTATTCTCAGCACCCTGTATAGTATTTGTAACAATAACTAATCAAAGAAACAAAATTCAAATAATAAAAATCTTTGACTACGAAAATTAAATATGCAAAAAAAATTATCATATTTTCTATCAAATTAAATAAAAAATATACTCAATACATTGAAGATTAGAGCAAATTCAATTCAGATAAATTTATTTCGTAATAATATCAATAGGTCTGTTCGTTTGTCTGTTCCAATCTACACTTTATTTTTGCAAGAACAAGCTAGAGCTTAGTAGCATAAAGCGCGTCAATATTTGCCATAGCAAACAGTGAATGTATGAACTATATTTTGATGCAATCTAGTATATACAAACGAACGGACCCAATAAGCCGAAAGCGTTGATCGTAATCAATACACTTTTTATGTTTTTTTATTAGTTTATGACTAATAAACAAACAATTTGTGTAGAATTTCTCCTTATTTTCGATTCAGTGTTTTAGTGTTTACTGTTTTTAGAATAGTGTCATTCTAATTTTGCTAACAATTTGAATGTAGGCCCCTCTTGATCTTGAGGTCCTAGGCTGAAGCCTAGTTAGCCTATAGAAAAATCCGGCCTTGAGAACACCACAATGATCTTCTTTTCTATTGGATTAATGATGACGCACAACTTGTTTTCGTCAGATGATGCTAAACGAAAATATTGACACATTAAGCTTCAAGAAAACACTCTGCAACAAAAGAATAATTCCGAATTTTCACTCCATTTCTTTCAGAATATAAAAGAAAGTGTTATCAAAGGCGAGCGATATCGAGAGAAAACACGGAGCTGCCTGCAGGTGTTGTCAGTTTCAACACAATATTAGGTTACCATGGAGACACGCAAACCCTTTTCCGTCATATCTCAGAAATGACGTGCACAAGACGATACTAATTTATTGACTCTCCACCGGAGCGTGCGAAATTTTCAAAAAAAAAATCTTCTTTTCTCACGAATTTTAATGACGTCAAAGTCTGGGGGCTATTTTTAGAAACACGTGAAGAAACACTTTTTTTCGCTCTCTCTGTCACATAGTGTTTACTTAGGCACAGATTGAAATACGCAAAAAGGATTCCCCCTTTCCTTTTTTTCTCATTTTCTTTCTCTTTGTTCCAACAGCGGGCGCACATAATGAAGCGTTCGAACCACCGTCTGGCGGGTTTTCTAAAGGTTCCTTTACATCACGGATCGGTGGGCGCGCGTCCCTATTGTTGCGTCGGTGGCACATCGGGAGGCAATTTCGGTCCCGAAGTAATTGGGTAATTACAGTTTTCAGAAACAGACATTCGTGAGAAGCGTCCAGTGAGTGGGATGGATTTTAATTTGAAACGTGCTCTTCTTTAATCCGACATCGGAGACCTCGACAAATAGGTTTCTCACGAGAATCCCGTTTTCTAAAAATAGCGATCTCGATTTCCATGTCATGTTCAATGGCGACATTTAGATTGAATTCAATTCAGAAAAATTTGCAATTATAAAATATATTCTCGACAGCATTCATTACGTCATTAAGGAATGTTCGAAACTTATAAGAATTCATTCAAAAGGCTTTAATAAATTTAAAAATTATAACTACGTTAAACTTTATTAAACAAGTAATATAAAAAAAATTAAGTCAATTCCTACTTTTTTTCACTCTATTGCAGAAAATCCTTTATAAATAATTTTCATTCATTTTTTAAAGTTAGAAAAAAATTATTTCTCTCTCACTCACATACACACTTTTCATCTCTCTCACTCATTTATTCACATGTTTCATTTTCCATTTAGTTCTCCTTGACTTAGACTAGAACCCAGAATGAAAAAAAGAATATGAAAAAAAAAAAAAAAATTTCCAGTGATCTACACGCTTCGCCACTGACGGTATTTATTTCTAATTTTACATCCTACTTATCTTATATAAGAGAAAATTTTTCTTCCACATAAAACTAAAATTAATTAATTGTATTTAATTAACGAATTAAAATTTGAAAAAAAATGTATTAACATCAAGTGTCAATAATTACAAATTTCCACCACAAATCCACTACAAGTTTCAAAAAATGCATTTGAACTTGAGGGAAGGAATAAAAATATTTCATTAACGATTGAAAATTTGAATAAGATATAAATTGGAAGAGTGTGAGCTTAAGTTGGAATTGAAAAAGAGTTTTGAAGTTCATAATGTTGGATTTACTTCTATTTTCTGAATGATGCTTCACATCATTCTGTAAGAGGTTTGGTTTATCGCTCTACGGTCATCTTGTGCACTCTTTAGGCTCATTAGACCGGGACCTACAGTTTAAAGTAGATTCCGAACCACTCACAAACATCCATGCCACAACCAGAATTCAAACCTGAAGCCTGTGATACCAAAGGCCAGAAAGCTAGCCAATCGGACATCAGGTCGCCCATCATTCTGTAAAGCAGCTTTATTGGCCTTGTGAATTAGGATTTATATTATAATGCTTTTTCTATAACTTGTGGTGAATAATAACTAGTGGAGACATTCTAACGTGGCATACTCGCTTGATCTTTAGTCATAAAAATATTCTAAGTGTATAAATAAAGACTCAATAAAACAATTTAACATCTTGAATGATTTTATACAAAAGGCAGATAAAGTTATAAAAATATTTCTAACTTGCTATCCAAAATGAGTGTGAAAAAGAGGCTAAATCACAAATTTAACAGAAATCTTAAATCACATGACAACTTTTTGTGAAATTAGGCCAAGCATAAGCCTCTTTTATAATTTTTTCAAAATTCCGCAAAATACAGGGTTATTATAATTAAAGTCCCACATTCAAAATGCTGTAAAAAAAAGAACCAATCGTTACCACGAGTTCACATTTGAAATGAAGATACTTGAAGAAGGAGGAAACGGTACGGCATCAAAAA
The DNA here is from genome assembly GCA_021605095.1 of Caerostris extrusa. Classification (NCBI taxonomy): domain Eukaryota; kingdom Metazoa; phylum Arthropoda; class Arachnida; order Araneae; family Araneidae; genus Caerostris; species Caerostris extrusa. The sequence continues at coordinate 78,825 of BPLR01006903.1, read as the reverse complement.
AAGGTTCCAAAGTATATTAAAGGATGGCGCTGTAAGAGGCCTAAAGAAAGTCAATTCGGCTGTCAGTGATATTTTGATTCGAAATGATGACGTATTGGGCCTGAGTTGCACATGAAACCAACTGCCCTGTTCAATGTGCAGCATTGTTTTGGTTTTTTTGGACGGAAAAAATGACTTCCAAGTCATTCAACAGTTGTGACACTGTGAGAGGAAAGCCCCTCCCCACGGCCTTCAATTGAATGGGATAAATCGGTGGAACTTCTTTTTGATGACATGCCTTTTCTCTCTTCTTCAAGTATCTCCAGTTTAAATTTGAATTCATTGCGAAGAGTAGTTCTTTTTTTTTTTTTATTAACTAAATTGTATTATTTGAAGTGAGCCATTCTATACAGCATATGTCGAATTAAATTCTACATCAAACATCATCGTTATTTTTATCTCATCCCATTGCATTATGATTCCACTATCAACTCATACTATTAACTGTTGCTTATTCAGGTGTGTTTACTACAGAGTCACCATTTTCAACAAACAACGAAAGCTGGTTCACCTCTACCTCTACCTCTCTTGTTCTATTTTTAGAACTTAATTACTAACCTTTTGTTATCAACAAGTGGTCAGCACGGATGAGCCTCCATTTTTTTAAATAAAGATGTATTAAAAAAGAAAATAAATTTCGACTCATCACAGCTTCTTTACGACCACGCATTTCAAATTCAGAGCTTTGCTTACAATCAGAAGAAGTCGATTCAAATAAGACCGTCTCTTTAAAAGTAAGGGAATAATCGTAAAGTATGAGAAACGAACTTATTAATGAGAATTCCTTGTGTCTCAAAAAATATATTTCAACTGTTTTATATCAAGATAAATGGCGGCAATTTGAACTTGCTGCTGGAATAATCGTTTCTTTATATGTCTCATCTTGTGTTTATTGCGAATCCAATAAATACTCATCTAAAAACAATTTTCTTTAATTCTCTTCTCTTCAAGTTCATGTTTTAATTTTTGTTCTTAGAAAAAAGCTGCCCTTCTTTTTTTTTTTTTTTCTAAATTCTTGTAGAGTTGATGTTTGTAAATTTTTTTTTCTACTTCAAGCATAATTTTTTTCTTGTATCGTTGAACTTTTGAAGGTTTAATTTTTCGCCTCATCAACTTTTTAAATTAAAATTCCGTCACCGGTATTCTTTTTTTTTTTTTTTTCTTCTACTGCGGAAATGTCTGTTGCTATATTCTAACACAGGAATGGCCAACCCGAATGACCTTGCGGGCCACTTTGGAAATGCAACATAACTCCGCAGGCCGAATGTAAAATTACATATCCCTCTATTAGATTGGGACCCACTATATACATTTTTTTTGGGCTGAAACATTGAAACAGAATAAGTTATGATTTTTGTGTATACTATTATTCTTACATGTAAACATAGATACTATAATAAGAATAAAAATGAAATATTAAAAATTATTTAAACGAAATAAAAAAAAATGAAATCATTCAAAAATATATATAATTATAAATTAAATAAAAAATTGAAATCATTAAAAACTATTTATTTTACTAGTGCGGTAGTTGCTTCTCCACTCTTTCACTTAGCTTTTGCAAATCGATCTCAATTTGGGTATTTGCACATCGTAATGGGTGTTGCGTCCGTTATGTTGCAGCGTGTTTTGTGTTGGGTCAATTTCATTTTCGAAAAAAACAAAAAAAAATTCGCAGGTGTAAAGTGAACCAAAAGGGCTAAAAACTTAAACTGAGAGTCTGGTTTGCTCTGCTATCAATAATCCACTGTGCGTATCTAGGGAGGATCACTGAGTCACTGAGGTCACTTAAAGTGAAACGTAGAACCTGTTACATTAAATTTTCCGAGATGCCCGCATCATGAGTTCGCAAAATATAATTTAATAATTCTGCGAAATCATAACTCTAAACTCATGTATAAAACAGGCACTATCTGTTTTATATTTGCTAGAATATTATTTTAATATCAGAGTTCATTTTTTCCTCGTCATTTCGGCAATTCATTTTTGAATAGATGGATGCGCACGTAATGTATTTTTTTAATCCATTGTTTTTCACTCCTTTGGCCATTCAAAAATAAATATATTTCGTAAAAGTGTGATACATCTCACGGGCCGGAAAAATATTCAAGGTAGGCCGCGGGTTGGCCACCCCTGTTCTAAGATTTTATTTGACTTTTAATTAGAATGTGAGATAGTCGTTTCAACTTAGATATAAAATGGAAGAAGAAAAACTATAATATACTAATAATTTTAACTTTGATTGCCACACTAAACGATAAAAATAAAGTTTCAATATTTTTTTCAAGAGTGCGACTTAATGAATTGGACTTCGAATAAGTATTCTACTTAGTTTAGAAGTAACAGTAACTGATCGCGAAGGCTCGCTTTTAATTGAAAATCTTTTAACACTACCGTTATTTTTAATTGACTTAAAATCACATGTTTTCCGGGAGAAAAGGATGAAAGCAAAGGTTTCATTGTAAGCAAGATTGATTTCCGTGATAGGCTCCAAAGATTTTATAATCATGCAGTTGTGTGTTTGAAATTTTGTATGACACTTAATCAGTTGAAGCATACACAACAGAAATCTTTGACCCTTAACGAACCCATTAAAAATGTTTTAATGAGTAGAAAACTTGATTCGGAGCACTTTTTAAACACTAAACAAGCACTCGGAATGAACAACATTTTTCAGCATGGTATTTCAAATTAGTTTTCTTAAACAATTATTAATTGTTTAATTACGATTCGGTTATATGACTTTTTAACAACATCTGAATTACCTTTTCCTTCTACTTTTTGAATGCTTGTATTGACTTTCTACTTCAAATCTTTTTTTATGTTCTGATAATTTTTAACAGCAGTCATATTCTAATTTACGCGATTGGGGATAAGACACATTCGCTGGAGTACTTTTTCATATAAACAGAAATAAATTTTGTTTCATTGTGACTATAGGCTAATGAAAGCTGTAATTTAGGAGAAATTTAATGAAATTACATTTCATTGTCTACTATCTAAAACAGGGGTGGCCAGCCCGCCGCGCGCCTTGAACATTTTTCCCGCCCGTGAGATGTATCCCACCCTTTCAAAATATATTTATTTTATAATGGTCAAAGTTAGTGAAAAACAATGCCTCAAAAATACATGTGTGCATTCATATGATCCAAATTTAAGAAATCTGGCACAAAAGGTTGTTAGCTCTTTTGGTGCAATTTAAACCTGTGAATCGTTTCATTTTATTTTTTTTTTTTCTTTGAAAATGAAATTGGCCAAACAAAAAACACGCTTAAACATAACGGACGCTCACCTGCAACATTAATTACGTTGTGCAAATATACAAATTGAGATCAATTTGCAAAACCTAGGCGAAAGAGTGATGATACAAATATAGCACTACTAAAATAAATATATTTTAATGATTTTTTTTTGTTTCATTTCTATTTATACATTTTTTTATATTTCACTTAAAAATCCTGAAATTTCCCATTTTTACCAGAGGGGCAGATTAGGAGTCGGGAGTCGATATAAAAATCCAACACTCGACTCTTTTATAAAAATGATTTTATTTTCTACGAAATTATAAATAAGGTTATATAAGGTTAAAACGAAATGTTAAGAAGGTTATTGAATTGTTTCCTTCCATAATTCAATTTAAAATTCCCCGGGGTTATGGAATTTCAATTTTTCTTCTTTTTTAGGTTGATGGCACTATCCTTGATATCTGTATGAAATTTCAAGTCAAAATATTCATTAGTGTTCGAGTTACGCTTGGTTTTGATTTTGGCCAAAACTGATTCCGGCGATTTTTGAAATGTTTGAATTCCTTGAGCAAAGAACTTGCATTCAATTTTGTTTGCGGAAACGTATAGAGTGTTGCAGAAGGCAGTCGGTGAGCATTCCTATATCGGAAAGAGATGTTAAGAAGTGGTATAAACAGTTCAAAGGAGGCAGAGAACGTGTTGAAGACGAAGAGCCCTCTGGTCGACCGTCCACCTCAAAAGACGAAGCTCACGTCCAAAAATAAGTAAATGTTAATGTGGTTTGTCTCTCTACGGTCATCTCGTGCACACGAAGACTAAGCAGACAGAGAGCTACTGCTTAAAGTGGAATCGAACCACTCACAAAAGTCCATACTACCACCAGGATTCGAACCTGAAGATACAAGGCCAGAGCTCTAGCCACTTGGCCACTAGGCCTCCAAGTAAGTAAAATAAGTGGTAATAAAGGGATATAAATAGTTTCCTAATAAATAGTATATTGCTATATAAGCAGTAAAGGAAATAAATAATACAGTGGTTGAAAATGAAGAAAATGTCATTTTAATGATTTGTTCTTTAAAATGTTCTTATAATAGACATATTAATTAAATCACAAGATAGATTCTATAGTAAACATCATTGTGATCAATATAGCAACAATAATAGCAGAAAATTGTATGGAAAATTTAATTTTATTATATTTTTTATTTTATTTTATTAAATTCATTTTTAACTTGAACAAAAAAAAAACAGCTTGCGTAAGTCAGGATAATACTGTATGAAAGTTTAAGGAATGAATATGTAAGTTTATGAAATAATATTTACAGACAACAAATAAACTTTTTGATAAACCGACGAAAATGTAAACTGTTTATCCTGGAGGCACCTCAAAGGGTATTAAAACATTCGGTTTAAAACTGAAAACCAAAGTATCTTTGTAAACTATCATTTTCTTTTTCTGCAGTCGGCACTCTAAACTGTAGCTCAAACACATCTTTGTTGCTAGGAGAAAGTGTTTACATCATAATTTTATGCAAATGTAAATAAAACTTGCATCTTTTAAGTTTATCAAATACACTTTTCCGCCTTTTACAAGTGTTGCCATGGATACGATCAACAATGATTCTTTTTTTACCCTATTATCTTCAGCTCGGTTGTCCAATAAGGGAAAACAACGAACTGCATTCTTAAATCTCTCTCTTTACAGCAACACTGTTGTTTATTAGCCAACCCAGTCAGACACCGGCATTTATTTTCAACTTGCCCAACAGTGCTTTAGTTACAACTTGTCAAGAGACAAGTAATATATAAAAAATTTTAAAGTCAATTCCTACTTTTTTTCACTCTTATTCCAGAAAGTCCTTCATAAATAATTTTCATTCAATTTTTAAATTTATGGTAGATATATGCAATTTAAATCTAAAAAAAACTAAAATGAATGAATTAAATTTAATGAATGAATTAATATTTGGAAAACTGTATTAATATCCAGTGTCACCACTACAAGTTCAAAAAAAATGTATTTGAACTTGAGGGGAGGAATCAAAAGTATTTTATGAACGATTGAAAATGTGAACAAGATATACATAGGGAGAGTGTGAGCTAACAGAAGGAATTGAAAAAAAGACCAGATCAACCCAAATGATCTTGTGGGCCACTTTGGAAATGCCTCCTCACTCCGCGGCCGCACATAAAATTATATATCCCCCTATTAGATTGAGACCCACTATAGACATTTTGGAGTGAAAAAATGGAAATATAATGAGTAATTATTTTTTGTGTTTATTATTGTTCTTGCATATAAACATAGATGATATAATAAGAATGATGCTAAACGCACATTGTAAAGAAGTATATAACTCTAAAATGAAATACTACTGTCTCCAAAAAGTAAGACCAATTGCCAATGTAAAATTTCCCGGGCGTGTGGAATTTCAATTTTTTTCTTTTTTAGGTTGTGGGCACTGTCCTTGACATCTGTGTGAAATATTCATTAGTGTTAGTGCATCCGTTATGTTTGAGCGTGTTTTGTGTTGGGTCCATTTCATTTTCGAAAAAAAAAGGATTCGCAGATGTAAGTTGAACCCGAAGCGCTAACTAAGAGTCTGGTTGGATTGCTCTGCTATCAACAATCCACTGTGCGTATCTAGGGAGGGTCACTGCGTCACTGAGGTCACTTAAAGTGAAACATAGAACCTGTTCATGAGCTCGCAGAATATAATTTAATAATTCTGCGAAATTATAACTGTAAACTCATCAATAAAACAGGCGATATCTGTCCTGCACTCACAAGATTATTATCTTAGAATCAAAGTTCATTTTTTCTCATCATTTTGACAATTAATTTTTGAATAGACGAATGCCAACGCAATGTATTTTTAATGCATTGGTTTTTACTCCTTCGGCCATTATAAAATAAATATAGTTTGTAAAAGTTTGATACATCTCATGGGCCGGAAAAAAATATGCAAGGTAGGCCACGGTTTGGTCATTCATGATTTAGTTAAAAGTTGAAAGAAAGTTGTGTTTAAGAAAAACAATGCAGCATTTTAAAGCTCTAAGAAATAATTATTGCCACCGAAAATAGGAAAAGGCTTACGACACTGAAAACTTAACTGGGAAACTCTTCAAATGAAAATGAACAAAAATCAAAACCATAAACATTTCAGCGTGGGAGGACTTGAGGGTGGAGATGCAAGAAAATCGTCTGCTCCACCTCTTAGCGGAAAAAAAATTATCGTCAATTCTTTAGACCAGGATGTCCGCTGAAGTGTTTCAGTTGTAAATGGCGTTTAAATAAATAAAAAGGAAAAAAAGCGTTCAAGAAATTCAATCTAAGATCCTAAAAAGCGGTTTGAACTTTCCTCATTTCGCTGTGGGTAGTTGTAACGGTGCTACTTCTTGAAAGAGCAACAATGTTTCAAATCTAGAACAGGGGTTTTCACGCGGCTTATTTGAAGAAAATATCACCAGCTACTGAATGTCATATACTTCGGAGCCGGTTGCAGCGTTGGAGTTTTACGAAATGGCCGTTTCGGTTCTAGCAGTTGTTTATCATAAACAGATAATAACGATGATGAACAGATTTTATAATGAGCAGCTGGTTATCATAAAAATGCTGAAATGTATGAAAAATGCAGCACCAAAGCAGTTGTTTTATGTATAATATTTGCATTATTATGATATTTCAAGTACAGGTAATTGTATTTATTGACCCACTTTCAAAATGCTGTAAAAAAAAAAAGAAACACTCGTCACAATGAGTTCACATTTGAACTGAACATACTTGAAGAAGGGGGAAACGGTAGGACATCAAAAGTCCAAAAAAATATTCCACCTATTTTTCCTATCTTATTTTGTGTGATCTTTGCCATGGTGGATGAGCTTTCCACTAATAGTGTCACAACTGCTGAATGACTTGAAGTCATTTTTTTTTCGTCAAAAACCGAAACAATCAAGCAAATTGAACACTACAGTGTGTTCAATGTGCAACTCATGCCAAATACGGTGTCATTTCGATTCAAAATTTCATTGACAGCCGAATTCACTTTCTTTAGGTTTTTCTTTTTGGATGCCGTACCGTTTCCTCTTTCTTCAAGTATCTTCAATTCAAATTTGAACACATTGTGACGAGTGTTTTTTTCAGCATTTTGAGAGTGGGTCTTTAATTATAATCACCCTGTAGTTTATCATCGAAAAATATTTCTTTCTTTTTTTTTTAAAATACTTTTAAAGAAAAAAAATGCGCGTGCACGTATTTCCACGGTAAATCATTGTTTAACTGTCGGATACAGAAGGTAATGATTTTTATTTCAATAAAAATTATAATTTTTGCATTGTTTGCTTTTTTATTTTACAGAAAAAAATCGAAATACATTGTTTTCTAAGGAGTTTTTCACTTAGATGACAATCATCAAAATATTTTCAAGATATCGATTGCCCTTTAGAAAATGGGTTCCCACTCCAATTTGAATTAATTAAATTTCAAACATTCAGTGTCAGTAAATAAAGTAGACCTAATATGTGATCAGTTATTTTGTTATCTTTAGCATTTGTATAACAAGAAGAGAGTTATCGACATAACTTTCAACATCCGAAAGTTATGAAAGCTTGTATAATTGTTTTCAAGTGTTGTTCGATTTTTAAGTGTTTTTTAATAATTGTTTTTAAATGTTGAGATTGATAATTAAATTCTGACGTATTCATTATAGCAAAACAACAAAAATTATCTTAATCTGATACATACGTTCAATTATGTTGAGCACTGTTTTTGCAAAATTTTCCGTTACTTGTTATAGACGGAATAAGCATATGAACATTTTGGAAAATCTATCTTAAATTGTCCTAAATTCATAAAGCATTTATTGTTTAACTTCAAGATAATTTGTTTTTAAGTCTTTATTGATTAATAAATGAAATTGGCTACCTAAATTCGCCTTGTAACGAAATATTTGTAAAAGTAACATAGTGAAAACATAATGAAACAAAAGTAACAACATGATTTTAAATGCACTACGTCATCGCTAATTGAGTCAAAACTGTAGCTTAATATTCGTGAAAGCAAAAACTCTCATGCATTTGATAAGGGGTATGGTCCACAAAAACCTGTGATACCGAGCGCCAGAGCGCTAGCCACTCGGCCATAAGATCCATTAATATAAAAATATTAGTTGTTATTTTTATTATTTAAAAAAATAACAACAGCAAAACGTACGAATTCCTTTCGTAAGAAAAATGTTTATTTACAATAATAGTAAGAGTTACATGCTTTTAGTTAAGACAAGGCCACGGCCGATTCGTTTTCGACTAACATTGCCGCAACAAATGTTCCATTGAATCATTATCAAATGTTAAGAGAACATTAAGATAAATACATCAATTAAAAAATAAAGTCTGCAAGAGCAAACACTCTGGAAAAGAAAAAAAAGGTTAAAAAGTTAAAATACTAAAGTAGAAGAAGAAAAAAACAATTAGGGGTCCGTGCAATATGCCATCAAAAAATTAAAAGTGATAAAAATGAAAGGGATTCCGCCTGATAAGGGATGAGAGATAGCGGTTAAATAGGATAAAAGGGAAATTTAGAGAGCACAGAAGGTGCTTATTTAAAAAAATGAAAACAACCCTCTGGCTTTTCAGAATTAACAAAACACCGGGGTTACGCAAAGGAATTTTTTTTATTGATCAAGATCAATCAGTGAAGAACATTCTGACACGGAACTTTCTCAGACAAGATCATCATCACACCAAACATGATCAGAAGAACTTTGCCTTGTTGTTCCTCTTCTTGAAAACTAAAAGAGACTTCTTTTATGCTGTTTTAGAGTCTATTTTTTCCATCCCTGTTTCCTCATTCGTGTGTTTCCATCCCAAACGAAAAATGAAAAACATTCCTTGCATTCCAAAAAATTGATACTTGCCAAATTCGAACGTCTCTTTACCTCTACATCAGAAAAAAAGAAGATTTGCTACAATTAAGAGAAATGTCTCCGTCTGTCATCACTTCTTTTTTTTTTTCTTCTTTCTTTTGCATGTGTGTTTGTGTCAGAATCAAGGCCGTTTGGGGTAGGAGCATGGGGTGTGCAAACGATTCCTACCTGTGGTGGTCTAATGCAACAGGTTAGATTTATGGGGTGGTTGTCTCTTAAATGGTTTGTGAGCAATGGTTACCATGAGTTTGCGCTCTTTTCATTCTTTTTTTTTTATGGCAAGGCAGTGAAAAGACAATAAACGGCGGCCATCATTGTTTTTCTCCAAGTAACGTTCATTTCTTGACATCCGTGAAAAGTGAAACGTGACATCTAAGCATGAACTGGTTAACATTAACCATTTGCTATACAGGAGTTTTCATTACATAAATGTCACTGTAACACGCTCAGATATATTAAAAATGGCTTTTATTGGTTAATATAAGATTTAGCGCCATGTTTTTCGTGCACACATGCTTATTTATTCGTTTCATGTTAATGCGTCTATTTCGTTTAAGAGGATTCATGTCATAGCTTAGATTCTTTCTATGATTCATTTACATTAATTCAACACAGTATGCTGATTTAAACGTCGCTTTCTAAGATACTTTTTGGTGCGAACAATTTGTTATCAGTGCGAATTGAAAAAGACCAAATAATTAATGATACTTTAACAGAGAAATGGAACTATATACAGGGTGATTATAATTAGTCCCAAAACGCTGTCGAAAAAGAACCATTCGTCACAGTGATTTCACATTTGAGATGAAGATACTGGAAGAAGGGGGAAACAGTAAGGCATCCAAAAGTTCCAAAGTGTATGAACAGATGGCGCTGTAAGCGGCCTAAAGAAAGTTAATTCGGCTGCCAGTGATATTTTTGAATCGAAATGGTACCGTATTTGGCATGAGTTGTACATGAAACTCACTGTAATGTTCAATGTGTTGGATTGCTTCTTTTTTCAACGGAAAATATGATTTCCATGTCACTTAACAGGTGTGACACTGTGAGTGGAAAGCTCCTGTACCATGGCAAGCTCATACCAAATGGGGTGGAAAAAATCGGTGAACGTTTTTTTGATGCCTTACTGCATCCCGCTTCTTCAGTATGTTCTGTTCAAATTTGAACTCATTGTGACGAGTGGTTCCTTTTTTAACAGCATTTTGAAAGTGGGACTTTTAATTATAATCACCCTATATATATAATTAGGAAAAAATGTTTTTCAACTGATGTTGAAATTTATAGTAGATCCCACATTATCTAGTCCTGAGCTACAAGAGCTGGAATGCGTTTTTAAAGCTCTTCCAAAAGATAGCAAGCTGTAAAATTGAGATATAGGGTTAATTTGGATCGACCCTCTTTATGTAACACTTATTTATTGTATTTTAAAATAAATACGAACAAACATCAAAAACTAATCATAAAATTAAAAGAGTAGATGTGATATTGAACCTCACCGGAGAATATTTGCCTGCTACTGAAGAAGTTCAGTCAGTATAAAAGAGGGCACGGCTGATGCGCTGCAGTAGCTATTACCATACATACGAAATGAGCGATTACAAGGTCGTACTTCGGTTACAATTGTGGACAAAATTGCAGCGTACACATGCAGCCAACTCAACGGTAGCGCAGTAATTTATCAAAGTTCCCGCAAATCTACATTTTTAAAGGGAGGCAACAAAACTTAACGGGAGTTAAATCCGTAGCAAATTCTTCAAAAGAAACGTGATATTCGATCAATTTGCTGTGAAATACAAATTTTAAATATCTCGACCCAAATTGTCAAGTAAAAAGTAACTCAAATAAAAGTTGTTAAACCAATGTAAAGATGAATTTAACCGGCACAAAAAGGAGCATAATTTTATTAACAAAAGAGGATTGTTCTATTTTTCATCCTACTTTCTGCCTTAATATTATCAGCGGTCAAAGCCTGCACAAAATGACCACAGAGTGACAAACCAGGCCCCGATATTTTCTATGGCATTTCTTTTTTTGCAATACATTTCTAAAACTATAGTATAGTAAATATTACTCTGTCGACCATTAAATTTTTAACAGCAAATATGCCGTAGATTCGGCGTTACGCAGGCGAACTGCTGCCCTATACCCTCATTATACTTCATCACAATTTGGAGCGAACATCTCTCGTAATAATATATAAATTAAATGCTTTTCCTTCTAATGCAGCTAGCAATACAGAGAAGTTCATCTTTATGCCATCAGCAAGGGATGCACCTACGTTACTCATTTAGCACTACCCAGGGGCCACATGTAGCTTGAAAATAGGCTGTGGACGCTAGTCACACTGCCCCTACAAAGCTCTACGATCCTATTAAACCGGGACCTACGGCTTAAAGTGGATTCCGAATCATTACAAACATCCATGGCACCGCCGGGACTCGAACCCGAAACCTGTGGCATCGCGCACTAGCCACTCGGTTACCTGGCCCTGTAAATTAAATATATTCTTTTGTTTCTATTATATTTCATAATTATAAGGGAAACTGTTTATTATAAAAAACATGATCGTCATTGAGATGTTCTGTTTTCCAGTTCATCTATTAACCACATTCCAAAAAACTTGAATAAGAACATAAAAAAAATGAACTACGTCAGAAAAAAAAATCATTCTTCAACCTGTCCAACTGTAATCGTGCGAGAAAGAAAGGGGGGACGTTAGAACGGCTTCCCCTCAGAATTCGAATGCGCCCGGTGGCAGTCAGTCATTGTTCAAGGTGAAGGTTACAGGGAAGAGCTGCTTGTTTTTTAAAATATTTGTTAATTTTTTTGGGGCACATTTCATGCAGGCTGAGAATGCGGATTGCCACTGGAGAGAGAATAAAAAAAAATGTCACGATGTTCTAATGTAGAAGAAAGTGACGACATTCTTTCTTATCAAGTTTATGGAGTGTTTGTTGACTCGCTCTTCAAGTGGTCATGTGTCAGAGAATGCAGCAAAGCTTATAACTGGAAAATGTTGGTTTCAACGTTGTGGGGAAATGAATGACAGCTATCAGGAAAGGCAATTTTCTGTAGAAAAACTAAGGATTATAAGTTCTGACAATGAGATAAGTTCTTATTGACTTAAGAATGTCGTATCAATAGCTTGATTTGGGCAATTTTTTTTTTTTTTTTTTGTTCCTAACAGAAATTATGTTTTCTAGCACTGACAGGGTGAATTGTTTTTTTCCTAATGCAGCTGGCAATACTAAGACAGTTCATCTTTGTGCCATAAGCAAGGGCTGCACCGCTGTGACTCATTGAAACTTAAAGATCGGACTCGAGTCACACTACCCCCACCACAATGCTCTACGATCCTATTGGACCAGGACCTAAAGTGGATTCCGAACCACCATAAACATCCATGGCACCGCAGAAACTCAATCCGTGTAGTACCGAGCTAGCCGCAATGCTTTAGCCACTCGGCCATCAGGGTCCCTAGAATCCTTATTATAGAACTGTTAAAATGGTGTACAAATTGCGATTGTACTCAGAATCTCATTTTTTTTTTAAAGTGAGGATTTTTATCTTAATTAATAGACCAATTTACATCAGTTTTTATTTTTATATTAGTTCTTAATTAATTTAAGGTATGCAGAGTTGGCATTTTAACAGATGACAAGATGTTTTCTATTGTGTTTTTTAACAGTTGTTTTATATTAAATTGTGTGTCTATTCCCAGTAAGTCTATAGATGAGTTTAAGTAAGTAAAATTCTTAATTTCTAAAAGAGTCGGTATGCCATCAAAATTTTTTAAAAGACCGTTACGCGAGGAAGGTTTGAAAGGCATTTGTCTTGTTTTCAGCAGTCACCTTATGTAAATATGCGTCTGTATCTTTTCGTGCGTCGGTGATCTGTTCGTGAAATATATACTGAATGTGACACGAGGTCTTCGCTTTATAAAAGGAGAAAAAAAACAGTTCCAGTTTAAAATTTGTTTTCATGTTTGTATCATTCATTCTTATCACATATGTACAGCTCTCAATATAAAAAAATGTTTTTCAATTGAGCGATATGATTATAAATAAATGAATCGTGTCCTATCTCTGTGCCTATTGAATGAACCATTTTGTAGAACAAGGCGGTAATTATTGACTTTCTCACGCTGTCCTCTCATTGATCGGGCTGTCCTTTGCTTCCCCCTAAATGTAAAATTTTTTTTTTTTCATCTTTATGTTTTTTTACTCACTTCCTTAACATTTCGACATTGTGGCTCCGTGTTTCGCGGTGCCTCTGCTTTTAGGCACTTTTGCTATCGCTGAGCAGAAGCCGCGGTATCTCGTCCTCGCTTCCTGTTCAGACGTTTGTAGTTACGGATGCTTTTTACACATCAAATGGTTCCCTTTCTTGCATGGACCAGATACATAATTTCAAATCAGATTTCAATAGATGCATCCTTTCATCCTTGAAATGTAATTCAAGATACTTAAAATACTTTTTCTTGAAAACGGCATAGTAGTACTTATAGTTCTACTTAGTATTTACAAGTAGCATAGAATTAATAAAATGGATGCTGTGTATGTATGTGTATTCTGCATTTTATTTTCGATTTATATACGCATGTATATATATATCCTAGCAAAACCCGACATACATTATCCTGCCAAAAAAAAAAAAAAAAATGCACTGTAGAAAATTACACGCCGCGAATATATTCTCCGTGTCCCAATATAGGTGCAGCTCATTTTCATGGATATCGTTTGAACGGTCTATGAGATGAAATGCTGCAGCTCCCTCTGGTGGCAACTCACACTAAAGTAGATAGCGCGAAACTATTTTCCATACTCGAATACATAGCGATTGATTGACCGGTATAGAAGTTACAACGCCACCTACCGGATCCAATTGTGAATCTAAGTCATCCATGGACCCACTGAAACACACACAAAAAGTGATCGAAATCATTTATCCGTTTATTAGGAGTTCAGTGACAAACACACGTACAGACGAATTATAAAAATAAAGATATATATATATATATATATATATATATATATCTATATATATATATATCTATATAGATATATCTATATAGATATATCTATATCATATATAGATAATCTATATATATAATATATCTATATATACATATACTAAATATATATATATATATATATATATATCTATATATATGTATATATATATATATATATATATATATATATATATCTATATATATATATATATCTATATATAAATATATATTTATATATATATATATCTATATCTATATATATATCTATATATATATATCTATATATATATATATCTATATATATATATCTATATATATATATATCTATATATATATATATATCTATATATATATATATCTATATATATATAATGCATATATATATCTATATATATATATCTATATATATATATCTATATATATATATATCTATATATATCTATATATATCCCTATATATATATATATATTATATATATATATATCTATATATATATATATCTATATATATATATCTATTATTCCATATCTATATATATATATATATATATATATCTATATATATATATCTATATATATATATATATCTATATATATATATATCTATATATATATATATCTATATATATATATATATATATATATCTATATATATATATATCTATATATATATCTATATATATATATCTATATATATATCTTATATATATATCTATATATATATATATATCTATATATATATATATATATATATGTTATATATATATATATATTATATATATATATATATAGCATATATATATATCTATATATATATCCATATATATATATATATATATATCTATATATATATATATCTATATATATCTATATAATATATACCGGTATAGAATATTACAACGCCACCTACCGGATCCGATATTATATCTATATATATATATATATAAAATATATAAGTCATATATATGGACCCACTATATATATATATATATATATATATACATATATATAAAAAATAGTGATCGAAATGGGCCCATCCGTTTATTAGAGTTCTAGTGACAAATCTATATATATATCACACGTATATACTATATATATATATATATATATATATAGACGAATATATAATATATATATATATATAGATATATATAGATATATATATATATATATATATATATCATATATATATGATTATATATATAGATATATATAGATATATATATAGATATATATATATATATATATAATAGATACAGTCATTCGAAAACTTTAAAAGGGGTGCTACAATGCACTAAAACATATTTTTTATATTGGAATGTAGGTTCGGAAGTGAAGCGTTGAGAAACAAACACGCTATCAAACAAATTTCTCGCAACAGCTAGGCATAAAGCGCCAATTGATACCCGTCACGTGGCGGGTTTCAGGATCTCGTTGCTGGATTATCCAAATACCTGGCATCTAGGGAACTGTTAGTCAATCACTTCTACGCTACCCAGCATGCGTTACTATGGGTTGTCACGATTCATTGCAAACATTAATTTATTTTATTTATTGCAAACATAGAATCAAAGAAGTACTTCGTAATGATGTTGTGATTAAACAAAGTTTTTCTTTTCATGTCTCACTTTTTTGTGTTTGTGCCACAACGCTTCATTTCCAGCCAAACTAAAAAATGCATGATTTAGTAAGCTGTACCACCCTTCAATCACATTAATGTGACCACCTGTCAAAAGCCAGAATTTACACTCTTGTATATTCTGGCTTTAAATGGAGTGTGGAATGTGGTATTTAAGTGGTCACTCCACTGCAATGTGCTGCCAACTGCCTTTTGTGATGGGTTATTTCACGCTGACGTCGAAAGTAGGTGGTGGTCATATTAATGTGACTGAACTGTGTATAGTCTTAATCTATTAAAAAGTTAGTTTGTTGGTTTGGCTTGTCGCTCTATGGTCATTTTGTGCACACTTTAGACTAATTAGACCGGGACCCTCAGTTTAAAGTGGATTCGAACCCCTCACAAACATCCCTGCCACCACCAGGAGTCGACCCTGAAGCTTGTGGTTCCGAAGGCCAGAGCGCTAGTCACTTGGTCACCAGGCTACTGTTATTTTCCAGAAAAATGGAAGGAAGGAATTTCTTGAATGGCTGAAATGTTATCAACTGAAAACGAATGACACCTTACCAAATGACAAAATCAATTATCATTTCAGTGGAGCTTTGCTAACAGTGGGTCGCTTCATGCATTTTAAAGCGTGGCTCTACTAAATATCATTTACTATAGGGTTATTTTAATCTGCAGCCGGTGGACGTGACATGAAATTTTCCCAAGGTCTCCTTTTTCTTCTTTTTTTTTTTTTATCTTCCTGCTCTCACCGCTGCGTAAACACGTGAATCAAACTAAACAAAAATTGTTATTTCTAGTCCACGAAATAGCGAAGGAGCAGAAATAGCAGCGCCCGCGCCTCAAATCGACTGCGATCTTTTGTTGACTTTTCAAACAGAAATCGAACATTCGGGGAATTAAGAGTAAATGGGACGAAGTGTAGTCGTTCCGAAAGGCCTCTTCTTCGAAAGCAAGGGGAGAAAAAAAAGAGATAATTCTTCTAGTACAAAGTTCAGCAGCAGTTTTTCTTACGGAATATCTTCTAGAACACCTTATCTACTTATCAATAGTTCAATGTTATTCATAAATAAATATGTGAACTTTTTAAAAGTATGGCCGAAGACAGCTATCTCTCTCTCTAAATATATATACTAGAAGAATCCGGCATACGCTGTCCTGCTAAAAGAAATTGCATTGTAGAAAATGACATATCTCGAATATATTCTTCCTGTTCCAGTATAGGTACACATTCAATTTCATGGATATCGTTTGAATGGTCTATAAGATAAAATGCTGCAGCACCCTCTGGTGGCAACTAACACTAAAAAGGGGATAGCGCGAACCTATTTTCCAGACTCGAATACGTAGTATTACCCATTTTCGTAGCGATGGGCTGAACCGTATAGAAGCGGATAGACTGCAGTACCCTCTGGTGGCGACTTACAAGAAAGGGATTGGTATAAAAACATTCTCCACGTTTTTACAGAAGAATTATATGTATATATATATTGTGTGTGTGTGTGTGTGTGTGTGTGTGTGTGTGTGTGTGTGTGTGTGAGAGAGAGAGGTGCCTTAGTATAAACACTTAATGGGTTTTAGATACTTGGATTTATGCCACAAACACGACATTTACCATGATGTCCACTCAATGAATAGAGCCCTCCTAATGAAACAAAATAAAGCTAATTGCAATCCCGTGTTTAAAAGGAAGGAGCTTCGAATCCATTAGCGGCGTTCGTTTCAGTCACTAGGAACGAGGAGATTCGATGCGATAGCATGCGCAAGGGTTTCTCGCATGCGCCTGATGGGAATTTTTTCTACAATATGACATGGAAATATGGTATAAATATCCCTCCCAGGAAGCGGACAGGGGCTGTTCGATTCATACATACATCTGGAACATGAGGTCCTACTACTACTACTACTACTACACCACACCACATCACTGTTCCTAAAGCTGAGTTGCCCCTTTACAGTTTGGAAATGATGTAGGTGAGGAGAAGTCTAATTGGGCTCTCTTACAGTCCTATGAGACAGGACCTACTGCTTAAAGTGGATTCCGAACCACTACAAACAACCATGGCATCGCCGGAATTCGAATCCGAAACCTGTGGTACCGAGTGCTAGGGCCTTAGCTATTCGGTCATCAGGCCCCTGAAATATGAGGTCCACCCATTTAAAAAGCAACAACAGAAGAAAAGCATATTGTAACATCCTAGAATCGAAAAGCTGCCTGCTTTTATTGCCTTTTGATATAGCCAGCCACTGGTAGTTGACCTTACACGTGGTCTCTTTCCGTGTGGGTTATATCAGACACATTCAGAATCCTCTTACTGGAGCTTAAAGATCTCGAGTTCGATACCAGGTCAACTGGAATCATTCATTCGAAACAAATCTGCTAAAACATCTGCCGCTTTTTCCAATGCATTCCAATGGCTGAATGGCATGAAATGAGTGAAATGGAACGATTTGATTCGAATCGCTTTCGAACCAATGAGTCGTTTGTCAGTGATTTGTTTCCCCGCATAGAAGATCGCCATTCTTCCATCGTTATCGATGCATCTCCCATTGTCGTTGTATCGGCCGGTCATCGGTGATTGGGGGCCGAAATGTTTCAGCTAAAGAGTGTCAAGCGAAAGAGGGGAAAAACTGCTCTGCGGGAAGGTCAAGAAGTGGCGGGCATGTTTGGTCATTCTAGTTGCTCAACTAACCGAGTACGTTTTTCCTTGAAGCCTTCTCGGCAAATAGGATTTCGACATTTCTTAATCGTGAATTCATTCAATTCCTTCTATTAGATCACACTCACCCTATATATATATCTTGTTCAAATTTTCAATCGTTCATAAAATACTTTTTATTCATCCACTCAAGTTCAAGTACATTTTTTTTTTTTGAACTCGTAGTGGATGACACCGGATGTGAATGCAGTTTTTTCAAATATTAATTCATTCATTAAATTTAATTAATTCATTTTAGTTATTTTCCAGATTTAAGTTGCATATATATCTACCAATAGATGGCGCCAGATAAACTTTGAAATATGAATGAAAATTATTTATAAAGGACTTTCTGCAATAGAGTGAAAAAAAGTAGGAATTGACTTAAAATTTTTTTTATATTACTTGTTTTTGTTTATTTATCCACACTTTTAAAATGGAACGTGTTTTTGCGGATGGTATTAACACCGTAAAAATGAGTGACGAAATATTAAAAATTTGCGTTTACAGATGACAGACAGATTGAAGTTAATGAAGCATTCATGGAGGGGTTTTTATCTATTATTGTTCTTATCCAGGGGTGGCCTAACCCAATGATCTTGCGGGCCACTTTGGAAATGCACCGAATGTGTTATTCTTTTTGTGTATATTATTATTCATAACATGTAATCATAGATACTATAATAATAATGATACTAAACGTACATTGTAAAAAAATGTATAACACTCAAAATGAAGTCCATTATGCGTTATTATTGGTTAAAAATATTTATTTGACTAGCGCGATATGTTCTTCCCCACTCTTTCAATTAGATTTGCAAATCGATCTCCATTTGGGTATTGGCACATCGTAATGGGCGTTGCGTCCGTTGTGTTTGAGTGTGTTTTGTGTTGGGTCCATTTCATTTTAGAAAGAAACGAATCGCAGGTGTAAGTTGAACCAACATCTCTAACAACTTTTTGCGTCAGATTTCTCAAATTGGAAAATTTCTCTATATATCTGTCATATATACTATATATATATACACTGAAGTAACAAAAGTCATGGGATACCTCTTAATATCGTGTCGGCCTCCTTTCGCCCGGCGAAGTGCAGAAACTCGACGTGGCATGGACTCAACAAGTCGTTGGAAGTCTTCTGCAAGAATATTGAGCCATGCTGTCTCGATAGACGTCCATAATTGTGAAAGCGTTGATGATGCAGGATTTTGGGCACGAACAGACCTCTCGATGATGTCCCATAAATACTCGATGGGATTCATGTAGGGCGATCTAGGTGGCCAGATCATTCGTTGGAATTGTCCAGAATGTTCTTCAAACCAATCGCGAACAGTTGTGGCCCGGTGACATGGCGCATTGTCATCCATAAAAATCCCATCGTTGTTTGGGTACATGAAGTCCATGAATGGCTGCAAGTGATCTCCAAGTAGCTGAACATAAGCATTTCCAGTCAATGTTCGGTCCAGTCGCACCAGAGGATCAAGTCCATGCCATAAAAAAACAGCCCACACCATTACGGAGCCACCACCAGCTTGAACAGAGCCTTGCTGACAGTTTGGGTCCATGGCTTCGTGGGGTCTGCGCCACACTCGAACCCTACCATCAGCTCTTACCAACTGAAATCGGGACTCATCGGACCAGGCCACGGTTTTCCCATTCATCTAGGGACCAACCGATATGCTCACGTGCCCACGAGAGTCGCTGCAAGCGATGTCGTTCTGTCAGTAAAGGCACTCGAGTCGGTCTTTTGCTGGAATAGCCCAAGAAAGCCAAATTTCTCCGCACAGTTCTAACAGACAAGTCCCTTGTACGTCCCTCATTGATTTCTGCGGTTATTTGATGCAGTGTTGCTTGTCTGTTAGAATTTACGACTCTTTGCAGACGTCGCCGGTCTAGGTCGTTAAGTGCAGGCGGTCGACCACTGCGCTGTCCATGGTGGGATGTTATGCCTGAAATGTCATACTCTCGGCACACTCTTGACGCAGTGGATCTGGGAATGTTGAATTCCCTAACGATTTCCGAAATGGCATGACCCATGCATCTAGCTCCAACTAACATTCCGCGTTCAAAGTCTGTTAATTCCCGTCGTGCGGTCATCATCACGTCTAAACCTCTTCACATGAATAATTTGAACAGAAATGAAAGATCTGCGAAAGCACTGCGCATTTATACCTGTTCTACGCGATGCTACTGCCATCTGAAAATTTGCATATTGGTATCCCATGACTTTTGTCACTTCAGTGTATGTCTTATCTTATATCACCAATATGTGGCAATATCTGTTATATATTCGCAAGAATATTATTTTAAAATCAAAGTTCATTTTTTCTCACAATTTCGGCAGTTCATTTTTGTTTAGATAGATGCACACATGAAGTATTTTATTAATACATACATTAATTTTCACTCCTTTGACCATTATGTAATAAATATATTTTGTAAAAGTGTAACATATCTCACCGGCCGGAAAAATATTCAAGGCGATCAGCGGGTTGGCCACCCCTGTTCTAGTTGCTCAACAAACCGAGTGAGTTTTTCCTTGAAGCCTCCTCAGCAAATAGGATTTCAACATTTCTTAATCGTGCATTCATTTTTGTTTATTTATCCACACTTTAAAAATGGAAGGTGTTTTGCTCATGATATCAAAATAATAAAAAGTGTGTCGAAACATTGAACCGTCGCTTTTAAGTTTGTGAAGCATTCATAGAGCGGTTTTTATCTGTTAGTATTCTTGTCGTTTTACACACTGGGAAATCGGATTCTATATTTGGAAATGCTTGATCTAAATTAGGGTACTGCAGATATAACAATTTTCGTGTTCAGAGCAAAAGGAGTTGATGAACGAAAATTGATATCTGTAATTTTATATACAGTGGTAACCTCAATATTTTTATGGTATCCTCTTATATACAGTGGTGCGTGCTTAATCAACTCCATATCTTTGGATTTATACCACACAGGAGGTTGTTGCTCCAATGTAGCTGGCAGTACAGAGACAGTTAATCTTTATGCCATCATCTTTATGCTGTGACTCATTGAGCACTATCCAGGGAGGCACCAGCAGTTTTAAGATAGGCTATGGACGCGAGCAAGACAACCCCCGCAACGCTCTGCGATGCGATCCTATTAGACTGGGACCTAAGGTGTAAAGTGGATTCCGAACCGCTACAAACATCCATGGCACCGCCAGGGACTCTAACCCGAAATCTGTAGTACCGAGCACCAGAGCGTTAACCACTCGGCTATTCAGGCCCCTAAAATTTGATGGAGATTTATTTTAAATTAAAATTGTATTGGCATACGGCGTACAGATTGCGGAGTACCCATGGGGAAAGACCCCTGCTTTTTTTTATTAAAATAGTAACATTTAATTGTAAATTATTTTTCGTTTTTAAATATTTTTTATTTTCAAGGGAAAAAAAACATTTAAAGTATTGATTCTTCAGAAAATATTTATTTGACTCTGCTGAAAAGTTTGTTTACTAAAAATTTACATCAGATATATTCATTATCGGATGATTCGATTTTTTAACACGTGATTATATTTAACTTATCACGTACGACCCAATCTGTCAAAGGACACTTTGCGAATCGCAGGAATCTAATCTAGATTTGAACTGATCGCTTCCACTTCTGCGGGGTTCGTGGCATTGGCAAGCGTGCCAAATAAAGTGCAAAACATTCTCTTTTGTCGATTCAAGTTGATTGTGCATTTATCTGCAACAGGAATTTTATCAGACAAGTTTCATTTTTTCTCTTTCTATCGCAACTCTTCTGTTTGGGCCACGAAATAAAGTTCAAAATATTCACGTGCGGAGGTCATGCTGACTCTTTCATTCGCTGAATTATTTTGCTAGTGGAGATAATGCTCCATGATCTAGGGGGCCTGAATGGCCGAGTGGCTAGCGCTCTGGCGCTCGGTACCACATGGTTTGAATTCTGGCGGTGGCATGGATGTTTGTTAATAATTCGGAATCCACTTTAAACCGTAGGTCCCTGTTTCATAAGACCGTGGAGAGTCCCAGCGAATCAGACTTCTCACCCACATCACTTCCAAACTGTAAAGGCCACTCAGTTCTTGGCACAGTGATGTGGTATGGTGAAATAGTAGTAATAGTTCCATGACCTAAGAAGCTCTGGGAGATCACACCTCTTTTTTTTAACGTCGGTGGTTCACATGATCCATTTGGGTATACTAGGAACAGACCACATAGTGGTTTCTAGGGGGATTTAGGGATAATGGGATTTTATGGGTAAACACTTGTACCAGGTAGATTGAATATTGATGGGAGACACTATATACCCTCGTTGTCACAATCGCCATCGAGTATAATTATTTCTAAAGTGGCCTGGTGACTAAGTAACCAGCGCTCTGGTCTTGGTATCCCAGGCTTTAGATTTAAATCCTGGCGGTGGCGTCGATGTTTGTAAGTGGTTCAGAATTCACTTTAAAATGTAAGTCTCGGTCTGTTTAACCCTCGTGTTCATAAGATGATCGTAGAGCGACCAACAAACGCTGTTTCTGAAAAGCAGTGATAACAACAATGACGCTATGAATTCGAACCTCGACCCTTTTGTACGCAAGTCGAGTACGTTGTCAGTGAGTCATGAGTCCAGTAACTTGAGGGCGTAGCCTATCTTTAAGCTACACGTTCCCCCCCAGGGTAATGCTCAATGAATAACAGCGGTGCAGCCCTTGCTTATGCCATGAAGATGAACTGTCTCTGTATTGCCAGCTGCATTAGAAGAACAATAACAGTGTGCGAGAAATGTCTGAAATACATAAATTACTTTAGCATAGCTTTAATATTTAAATGTCATACAAGAATAAAAGTTTTTGATACTATATTCATTTTCATATGTACCATATATGTTGCAAGTTTTGATACTATATTCGTCCAAAAATTATTTTTCAATCCGAAATGTCAAACTATTTCATAATAGCTCTTCGTGCATCACACCCATGCTTATTTTTATCTCATTCTACTTTCTCCTCAAATCATGCCTCCTGATTGAACATGAGGACATAAAGGACACCTGCCGAAAAACCAGAGCCACCCACTGCCGCAGCGACCTTTTTTTTTTTTTTTTCTTTACAGTGAACTGACGATAAGACGAGTATTGCAGAGAATAACCCCCAAAACACCCGGGGAAAACGGACAGAATGCCGAGAGGATGACTCAACCTCGGACCACGCTGGCTTCGAAACTGGGACACAAAAACCCTAAACGAAACCGAAAGTTGTCTTTTTTGGGAAGCACGCGAGCAGGAAGATGAAGGGGGAGGGAGAACGTGGGAGTCAAAAACACCCCGAGTGTGAGCAACCTGCTGGAAGAAAATGAACGTCGGCGGAAACTGGGCCAATATTTGGTCTTTTCTGCCGGCATTGCACGAGTTCCATTTCCAGTCGAATAACCAAAGTCCAGGTGGACGAAGGAGGTATTTTTCGTTGAAACTTCTCATAACACTTCAGTGATGAGTTGGAGTGTTTTTATTTCATCATCGAAAATGGCCTTTTCGCAACATTTGTTGCGGGGAATTCAGAGGAAATTCCTGTTTTAGTCTCAATAGGAAAATGTAAGGTTGATAATTGATTAGCATCGATTGTAATGGTTTTTCCCAATGTAGGAGGCATTAAAGGACGCACACATCTACTGGATTGTTGAGATCTTTAGGATGGTAAAAACTATTGCGACATATTAACATCATCAACGGCATGCAGCAAGTATTCCCTTACGAAAGAACTTTTAGGTGTTACTTCTCTTACATTTATCTATATGGGAAAAAAAAAAAAAGAAGAAAATTCTGCCATGGCAGTACGATTCATAATGCGAGACACTGTCTCATTATCCACCCAATTTACCCGATTTTTACGATTTCGACATATCAGCATAATTCCTTATAAAAACATACAGCAAACATTTCTTTCCGAAAGAGCTTTCAAGTGTAACTTCTCTTACATTTATCTATCTGGGAAAAAAGAAAAGAAAAAGAAGAAAATTCCGACATGGCATTCCGATTCATAATGCGAGACACTGTCTCATTATCCACCCAATTTACCCGATTCTTCAAGCAGTGATTTTGCTGGGGATTTTGCAGTGATTTTTTCTGGTGCTATGTACATCTCCTTGAGCCTCACGCGGCCTGATGGCCAACTGGCTAGTGCCCTGGCCTTTGCTACCATAGGCTTCAGGTTCGAATCCTGCAGGGTACATGGATGTTTGTTAGTGGTTCGGAGTCCACGTTTAACTGTAGGTCCCGGTCTGTTTAGCTCAATGAGTGCACAAAATGACCGTAGAGCAACAAACCAAACATCGAGCCTCAAATACATGATAACATTTTAATTAGTTAAACAGTCCTGTAATACGGCTTTTTTTTTTTTTTTTTTTTTTTTTTTTTTGTCATTTTTGTGTAGAATGGAGCCAAAAAATAAAAGTACGTATAAATTCAGGCAAGCCGCGTTTAATACGAATTTTTCCGATGCAGTTTTGGTGAGAAAGAAACCCCACTTTAATGCGGAACCTCTTTTAAAGTAAACTTTTTATTTCAAGTTTATTTCAGTAGGCGAAAAATAAAACCGGCGTGATATATCACATGCAGTTGATTCTCCCGCTATGAAAAAAAAAAAAAAAGACGAATGGAAACATTTAGTTAATAAAACATCCTTTAACAGGCTCTGGGTGAGATGCTTCTAGGTCATGGCGGTTATTTTTAACTTTCAATGTCATCTCTGCTTCCTAAACGAAATGCTTATTGGTTACAAATCTTAATTAACGCATTCCTTTATTCATAGTATTTGCTCACGAAATTCAATAAGTTAATTGAAGAAGAGAGTAAAAAAGGAAATAAATTAGGGGTTTCAGTTTTTTTTCTCCAATTTAAGGTTCTGGAGTATCAATGAACAACTTGAAAATTAGAATTGGAATTTATTTTATGAAAGTATTTTTTTTATAATATTGACTTAATCATAAACAAGTTCACATTAGGTTAAAATGATCAAAATTCATATAAAATCAAAATATACAATTTATTTATTAATAAAAGTAGAGATCAACTCTCTTTCTTTCTCTCTTATAAATTTTATAATAAATTCACTCAAAAATAACGACGGTTTCATAAAAAATATTATGTCAACACATCTATTTTGCAAACGAAGATTTCTGGATAAATAGGCAGAAAAATAATTTCATATTTCATGGCTGGTAATTGGCGTACCAATTACGGAGTACCCATGGGGAAAGACCCCTTAACCTCCTCATCTTAATTCATATATAAATTTACAATTAATGATTGACTACCAGGGCCTGAATGGCCGAGTGGCTAGCGCTCTGGCGCTCGGTACTACAGGTTTCGGGTTCGAGTCCCGGCGGTGCCATGGATGTTTATAGTGGTTCGGAATCCACTTTAAACCGTAGGTCCCGGTCCTAATAGGATCATAGAGCATTGCGGAGGCATTGTTACACCGCGTCCGTATCTTCAAGTTACACGCGCCACCTGGGTAATGCAAAGTGAGTAACGTCTGTGCAGCGCTTGCCTTAAGGCTTCCAAGACCAAGCTGTTTATGTGTTTGCCAGCTGCATTAGAACAAATATATATATATATATATATAGTGACTACCTAAGGTTAGTATGTGATAAAAAGTTTGAAGATAAATTTTCTAAAAATTTAGAAAAGGGTAATCAAAATTAAAAAATACTAAAAATAAATAAAAGTGTAAGATAAAAATAAAATGTTAAAATTAACAGAATTTAAAATTCGGTAGAATGAGGACCCGTTGTAGTTTTGCATGAAAATATTGAGTAAGACTCAAAAATTGTGATGCTGAACGTGTGGGCATGAGAAATGCGGGCAACTATGCAAAAATTCATCCAGGTTCTTTGGCATAAGATTCGGATTATTAAAATGTAACATCAATTGCAAATGCTGTTGTCAAGCGTGGGCATTTTGAGCTGAGGCCATCGACTACTAAAATGGCAAATGCATAGCAGATTGAGCGTCATTCAGTGTGAAATCCGAACGCGATGACCACCTGGAACGACTCAATGCAAATAAAAGCTTATATACACTGAAGTGACAAAAGTCATGGGATAGCAATATGCAAATTTTCAGATGGCAATAGCATCGCGTAGAACAGGTATAAATGCGCAGAGCTTTCATTTCTGTTCAAGTTATTCATGTGAAGAGGTTTTGACGTGATGATGACCGCACGACGGGAATTAACAGACTTTGAACACGGAATGTTAGTTGGAGCTAGACGCATGGGTCATGCCATTTCGGAAATCCAGATCGAGTGTGCCGAGAGTATGAAATTTCAGGCATAACATCCCACCATGGACAGCGCAGTGGTCGACCGCCTGCACTTAACGACCGAGACCGGCGACGTCTGTAAAGAGTCGTAAATTCTAACAGACAAGCAACACTGCGTCAAATAACCGCAGAAATCAATGTGGGACGTACAAGGGACTTGTCTGTTAGAACTGTGCAGAGAAATTTGGCTTTCTTGGGCTATTCCAGCAGAAGACCGACTCGAGTACCTTTACTGATAGAACGACATCGCTTGCAGCGACTCTCGTGGGCACGTGAGCATATCGGTTGGTCCCTAGATGAATGGAAAACCGTGGCCTGGTCCGATGAGTCACGATTTCAGTTGGTAAGAGCTGATGGTAGGGTTCGAGTGTGGCGCAGAGCCCACGAAGCCATGGACCCAAACTGTCAGCAAGGCACTGTTCAAGCTGGTGGTGGCTCCGTAATGGTGTGGGCTGTTTTTTCATGGCATGGACTTGGTCCTCTGGTGCGACTGGACCGAACATTGACTGGAAATGCTTATGTTCAGCTACTTGGAGATCACTTGCAGCCATTCATGGACTTCATGTACCCAAACAACGATGGGATTTTTATGGATGACAATGCGCCATGTCACCGGGCCACAACTGTTCGCGATTGGTTTGAAGAACATTCTGGACAATTCCAACGAATTATCTGACCACCTAGATCGCCCGACATGAATCCCATCGAGCATTTATGGGACATCATCGAGAGGTCTGTTCGTACCCAAAATCCTGCACCATCAACGCTTTCACAATTATGGACGTCTATCGAGACAGCATGGTTCAATATTCCTGCAGAAGACTTCCAACGACTTGTTGAGTCCATGCCACGTCGAGTTTCTGCACTTCGCCGGGCGAAAGGAGGGCCGACACGATATTAAGAGGTATCCCATGACTTTTGTCACTTCAGTGTATATATATGCATATTATATATATATATATATCAAGGGCAAGAACGAAAAAGTGATGGGCCGACTGTTTAGACTCTAATTTTAATGCTACTAAGATGAAAAAACTGGAGGTCCACGGCCAAGAGGAGAGCAGAAAGCCAAAGCCCACAACGGGCTGTCGATATGATGATATATTATATATATATAATTGGAAACCTGGCTGAAATCGCACACGTTTCATTCTAATGGGCAGGCATGCAAAATAAAGAAAGTTTCATAAACTTCAAAAATGTCAACTGTTCATGTTTAATCAAACATTTTTTTTTTCATCCTCGTCAAAATGAAGCATCTGCTTGTGGGCGGACAGATTAAAAACGAAGGAGGGACAGATTAAAAGATAAAAGAAAATGAACTTTCCTCCATGAGACTGCGATGCCCTTTTCAGAAAAAAAGTAACTTAAAAATCGATAACCATCTTTTAATCACGCGCAGAAGGTTCGATCAACAAAAATAAAATCATTTCAGTTCCGTTTATCCAGGTGGCCCCTTCGAGATAACTTTTTCGCCAGAACAGAGATCTGCGCGCTTTCACAGAAGAAAACACAAGAGGGCTTTTTTTTTTTATTTATTTATTTTATTTTTCCCAAGCACAACGTGCTTCTTCTGCTTCTGACTCGTGCCTTTCTAGAAAACGCTGATTAATCAGGCCCAAATAAATAATTTAAAATTCGTGAAGAAAAACAGTCCTCTGGACCATCTGCTCTGAATTGCATTTTAAAAGTTCATTCATTGAATACAAATAATCTAAATAGAATATCATTTAAAATCTAATTCAATACTCTAATTTGTATAAAATCTACAGTTCTAATTTCCATTATAACTGTAGATTTTATACAAATTAGAGTATTGAATTTTAATAATTTATTCCAATTTACTTTCAAATTTGAATAAAACCAAAATCCAATGGACTAATCAAATTTGAATAAAATCTACAATCTAATTTGAATAATCCAAATTGAATAAAATGTCAAAAATTAATGCCATGGAATTAAAATAAATTTTTTATCTAAAATTGTTAAAATAAACTTGTTAACTCATCTAGAATCTTATTTTATTCATAAAATTGATTTCGTAAGACATGATATATTATTCTTTGTCTTATTCTGTTATAGTATTCATACTCTTTTTGCTATAAAATTCAACATTTCTTTCATTTAAAATTATAATACTGTTTTTCATAATGTAACAGTATATAATACAACGTAATATAGTATTATAATAAAACATGTCGTAATAATAGTATTATTATTATTATAACACATTTTGTTTAAAATATATACAACTATATTTAAATATATACTGCGGCTCCCAAAATGTTTAAATTTACGAACTTACTTTCGAAACTTACTGCTACCGAAAATGCTATTTCGGTCTATCAAATAAATAATAATAATTCTGAATGGAAATTATAATATCTGTGCTTTTTTTTTATCTTAAGAACATGATGAAACTTTTTTTCTTTTGAAAATAAATACTCAAAAAAGTAATAAAAAATTGCATAAATTCGACACTTGGAAAATAATTTCTTCATATTAGTGACGGTAGTAGTATTTCGATCAATTAGTCCTTAGTAGGATATTCTGCACCATCCACAAACGCTATAAATTACCTTTTTTTTTTTTTTTTTTTTTTGTAATGTCTGCGTCCATGTCTCTTTGTTATTCGATCCATACTACTTTTAATCGTTTTAGTTTCTGTATTTCTTTTCTGTCTTCGTACTCTAACCTCCATTTTTTTTTCAAATGTGTTTGATTAGGTTTAAATCCGGCAACTGAGGTAATGTTTTTAAAACTTGTTGAGAATTATACAGGAATCAGGAATGAATCTTGTACTCCTGCTGATATGAGCACTCGTCGAACAGTTTCAGGCAAAATTGAAATAAAAAAATTTTAGTAAATTCTGTAGAAATTGTACAGCACTCAAACGAGGATTTTTCAGAATTTTTCTAACTATAAATCTCTGATCACGCGAGTTAACTTTGCCGATTACCTTGTTTTGGATCCAATTTCCTTTTTAAAAACGTTTTATCACATATTTGCACAGTGGAATGAGATACATTTAATAATTTAGCGATATTCTGAACTGATTTAGAATCACTATAAAGAATAATAATTATTTTTCGATGATGTTCATTTTCTCCTTACGACTACGAGCCATTTAAACTAATAAATAGAATAGAAGGAAGTTGAGCAAGCAAAGATTAAAAGCAAACGATTTTTAAATGTTACAAAAAGGCAAAAAAAAGCAACAGACGATTATTTTATTTATGAATTTATTCGAAAATGTTTCGTGTGTGATCACTTTTTTGATGTAATTTTTTTATCTCTGCCCCCTTGCATTTTCATTTTTTTAAAAAAAAAGAAAAGGAATTTAATAATTTTTAAAAAGTTGTTCCCGTGAAGATGATATAACAAATAATAGACTTTGTTACGTCGAAACCCATGTCCCCCTGCTTAGGGGGAGATCAAAGCCCTATGTCCAGAAAAACATCCTGTCTGTGGGGGTGTCTGGCAAGGGGTGAGGTGACGGGAGAGAGAGAAAGAATGTAAGAGTGAGTTGAACTTCTGCAACCAAAGAGAAAGGTTGTGTGGCAGTCTATCTTCGAGTTTGATGGCTGCATAAACTAAAGAAGTTGAAACTCAGCGACCAAAGAGAACGGTCGTGTGGCAGTCCATCTTCGAGCTTGATGGCTGCATAAGTAAAAGAGTTCAATAAGTGAAACCAACGAGAAAGGTTGCGTGTGCAGTCCATCTTCGAGCTTGATGGCTGCCTAAATAAAGGAGATTAAAATTATACAGTCCATTAATTTCTTCGTGTCTGTGTCGAAGATTATTTGAGTTTATATTTTTGTGACTGAGCTATCGAACATTTTGGTCCAGTCTCCCGGAGACGGATTAGTTGAGCATTGAGATAGAGTGATCCATTGGATTTCCACGAATCGTTGGCTGAATTCTGCCATGAGTTCGGTAGGTGAAGTTTAATAATTCTAATGTATTGGACATTTAGCTTGATTTAGTATATAGTATTGAAGTATAGTGTGTCTTTGATTGTGGATATTGCCTAATCAGCCTTGCCGGTTGTTTAGTTTGAGTTTATGTGTTAGTTGCTTTGTCTGTTGTGTTTATTTGGGTTAATTAAGGTGTTGAAGTAGAGTGTTTAGTTTGACAGGTTTTGTTAAGTTCTGCAGTGCATTGTTTGAGTGAATTTAAGTGAATAAACAATGTCTGTTTCTTTACATCTAAAGAAGGATGAGCTAAAAGAGGTAGCGGAAGAGATGGGCTTAACCATTCCAGTCAATGCTAGAAAAATAGATTTGATCAACCTAATCAAATCCAGTCATGTCTATAGAAGCAGGATTGAAATAGTGCGCAATCTTGTGGATGATGTTTTAGAAGAAAGGAGGGAAAAGTAACGAGAAAGTGAAATAAAAATTAGAGAAAGAAAAATTCGAGAGGGACAAACGAGAAAGTGAAATTAAATTAGAATTAGAGAAAGAAAAATTCGAGAGGGACAAACGAGAAGGTGAAATAAAATTAGAGATAGAGAAAATTCATTTGGCCAAACTTGAAAAGAGTTGGAACTTACAAAATGGAAAAGGGATTCAGCTAAAAACTTCCCAAATTAGCTATAATAAAGGAGTGAGTGATGACTCGTTGTCTTCCTCAACTGAAGATGAGTCATGGCCCAATAGTTTAGATTCTTCAACTTCTAATAAGAAAAATGTTATTTCATTATCAGTTGCGAAGCCAACATCAAACGTGTGTAATCTTACTCCCCGACCATTTTCCAATGTTTATAATTCAAGTTATTTTGCGTCAAATACTTCTGCACAGCAAAACAGTGCAAAAACTGACAATGTTCCAGAAAAGGTGTTTCTAACAAAGTCAGTACAAAAGAGAATTTGAACGAATCCAAGAAGTCAAGTGATTCAAACAGCAACACTTCTCGCCACCAAACTCGAACCTCTCATATTCCTTCAACAACATCATCTGTATTGGAAGCAAGTAAAGAGAAACCTAAATCTATTGAGTCTCGCTGTGTAAAACCTGTAGTTCCTTCTAAGCCTGTATTATCTGTAAAGCCTATGATTTCTAATCAACCACGACCTTCTGTGAAAGAAAATGATGTTGAGGAGAGTGATATGGAAAATTCAAATCTCATTCTTCAGAATACTGTGTTCGGCTTTATGGTGTCTGGGTGCAGCACCACAGGAAATGTAAATAGAGAACGTTGTGGACTATCCACAGATAAAGTTGATTTTCCATTGAGAAAAATTTGGCCAGTAGAAGGGTAAAAAAACTATCGTAATATTAAAATACGGTATGCAAAAATTTCTATTTTTCTATGAGTACAGTTATCAATTATAATAATCATTTTGAAGTGGCAACATTTTGGTTTGACACAAAATGAATTTAATTTTAATTTTTTTCTTGTTCACTAAATGTAGTCTTAAAAATCGGTTTTGATTTCTAGGTTACACCTCAAGATGTTTTCTATTTGTGACAAAAAGTGTATGTTTCACACAGATAATCTTTTATTATAAAAAAAAAAAAATATTCTAGTAGGTCATGACTAGAAATTTGCTAGTACAGTAATGGAGAATTTATTTGCGTCATTTCGATTGAGTAAGTATATGGACAGGAAACTGACGACAGAATAAAGCGGCGTGACTCGTTATTCTGTCAATGGTATCATATCCCATAATGCGCATTATGTCCCATAAGGTGCATCATTCACACCGAAATATCATTCATAAAATATCTTATTCATCCCATGACGCACACTGCAGTGTGCATAAATATTTCTTCTACCTTCGCAAGAACTATTTAATCACACTATTAGTCCATTTCAAAATATTTTGGCAATTGAAAGAAAAATGGCCTGATTTTCCATGAGTAAAAATTCAAAAGGACATATTAGTCAATGAATAGGTAAATAAATGTTTTGTAAGAAGCTATTGATAATAATACTGCAGTCACAAACTGTAATAAAAATTTCAGTTCCAAATTTCGATTTTTGATTCAAATTCCGAATTTCAATTTTTGATTCGAATTCCGAATTCTAATTCTAGTTTTAACGAAATTTTTGAATTCGAATTCTAAGCTTTTGTTTACAAAAATTATAATTTTTTTTTTTTTAAATACTAAAATTAAAATTCGTATTTACAAATTCAAAATTATATTATTATTAAAAAAATTCGAAATTATAATTCTAATTCATGAATTCGAAATTATAATTCTTATTCACGAATTCAAAATTATAGTATTCAGAAATTCGAAATTATAATTCTTATTTACCAATTCGAAATATTATTATTCAGAAATTCGAAATTATAATTCTTATTTATCATTTATTATTCAAAATATTATTATTCAAAAATTCGAAATTATAATTCCAATTTAAAATTTTAGAATTAGATATATGAATACTAAATTATTTTTTAATTATTTCTAAATGCCGTACATTTAAATTTGTTATTATGATTTTTAAAATATTTTTAAAACATTAAATTAAAACATTCTTATTCTGATTTAAATGTTATTCTAAATCTAGATACATAATAAAAAAAAAATTCCATTGTCTGTAATCGATATTCCTATGATAAACTGTTTATTTATTTATATATTTTTTTAAAAACGTGTTAAGTAACGAAATGTGTAACTCGTAATCAATAACAAAATTTTCGCTCCCATTTATGCAACGGACTATTCGTGTTCAGAAATTGGTAACAAAATTCAGTTAACTTGAGGCACAATAAACATTTGAAGACATTGTTAAGAACATTATTCCACGGAGGAACTCATTTGGAGTAGATGTCGCGCGCAAATCAAATGGCCTGATTTATTCGGAAATGACTCTGCAATTGCGACGTGCAGGTGCGAATGTAAAGGTACTCGGCATTTATGATGAAACTCGCTCGGTCAACGAAACGGAAATTCTTTTCGAATCATACGGTTCGTGATCTGTCTCGTTCGCTGCTTTGCATTACTTCCATTGCACTGCAATAAAATCGCAATTATGCATTTAATGTATACACAACAAAACAGCGAAAAGACAGTTGTGTGATGTTTTTTAATGTCAATTTTTTAAAGAAAAAAATCATTCAACGATAAAAATAATAAAATATGTATTTTTTTTTACACTTCATTTAATTTTGTGTAAATATGTTTGTGTTGTATATTTTACTACATTAATATAATATTAATTCATATATTATGCACACATATTATATAACTAATATATTAAAAAGGTTTAGTGTAATTATTCCCATAAGTCTAATTTATCAAATTTATAAAATATTTAAATAAATTTACAGAAAAGGGACAATAAATATGTCTGTTGTCGGAAAATGTACAGTATGCTGAACAGTGAGATATTTAAATAAATTTATCATCATCACCATCATAATCATCATTATTGACGTAGCAATCTCATGGTGGGCCAAGGCCGTCTGCCTACCGGTAGATTTTGAAACAGAAGATGTTCTTTTTACGAGGTAAGATTGTCAACACTACTCCCAACGCTCTACAGTCAAATGAGACCGGGATCTACGGTTTAAAGTGCATTTCGAACCACTACAAACATCTAAGACATCGCCGGGACTCAAACTTAAATCCTGTGGCACCGAGCACTGGAGCGCTGGAAATAAATTTCCAGAAAATAAAAATAAAAATATACTTGTTGTTGTTGAATGTCGAAACTGTTGTACGGCTAGTTATTTAAATAAATTTACAGAAAAGGTAACATAAATATATATTTGTGGTAGGAAATTGTCTAGTTTGTTGTACAACAAAATATTAAAATTAATTTAGAGAAATGTGAAAATGAATACGTATTGTTGGACAATGTCCTATCTCTTGTTGACTTTTAACGACAGAGGGCCTGATGCCCGAGTGACTAGCTCACTGGCGTTCGGTACCACAGGTTTCGAGTCCCGGTAGTACCGTGGATGTTTGTAGTGGTTCGGAATCCACTTTAAATCGTCGGCCACTGTCTAATAGGATCGCAGAGCGTTGCGGGGGTAGTGTGACTCGCGCCCGCAGCATGTCTTCCATCTACACGTGCCCTCTCGGTAGTGCTCAATGAGTCACCGCGGTGCTGCCTTGCTGATGGCATAAATATTAACTGTATCTGTATTGCCAGCTGCATTAGAACAACTTATTATGCGACATAATATATAGGGTAAAAACTAAAAAGTATATTCTTAAAAAAAAGGGCCTGAATGGCTGCGTGGCTAGCGCTCTGGCGCTCGGTACCACAGATTTCGGGTTCGAGTCCCGGCGGTGCCAGGGATGACTGTAGTGGTTCGGAATCCACTTTAAACCGTAGATCCCTGTCCTAATATGATTGTTATGATTGCGAGGGCATTGTTACTCCGAATTCATGGCTTATCTTCCAAGTTACACGCTCCCGCTGGATAGTGCAAAGAGAGTAACATCTGTGCAGCGCTTGCCTTAAGGCATCCAAGACCAAGCTGTCTAAGTGTTTGCCATCTGCAATAGAACAAAAAAAAAAAAATATTCTAAGAAAACTGGAATTTCTTTTTAAAAATAATTATTTACTTTGTTCTGTTCAAAAATAGAATAAATATTTTATTATGTGAAAATACCACAAAATAAGATGAATGGATTCTCTTATTACATAAATATTTGCATAAAAGCATTGTACGAGGGCAATGACTTGTGAAAATGCTTTTTTTTTATGGTTAAGCGAAATCCAGTTCCGCTTTCTATTTTAGAAACTATTAATCATCTTAATATTTAATTTATTTCTAAAAACATTTTTATCTATTAATAAAATGATTTTTAGTGTATATAACCCCAAAGGTTTTTATAATTCCATCATCATCATCATTGGAACAACCATGGTGGTCCAAGGCCGTCTGCCTACTAGCAGATTCTGAAATATGAGATGTTATCTTTTTACGGGGTAGAGTTGTCAGCCCTACAGTAATGTTAGACACGGACCTACTGCTGCTACAATACTACACCACACCCCATCTCAGTTCCTAGAGCTGAGATGCCCCTGAATAATGTGGGTGTGAAGAAATCAGATTAGGCCCGTGATACTCTAAGGTCCTATGAGACCGGGACTTACTGTTTAAAGTGAATTCGAACCCCTACAAATATTCATGGTACCGCCGGGACTCGAACTTGAAACCTGCGCACCGAGCGTTAGTCATTCGACCATCGGGTCCCTAAGTAATTTCACTATTCTTATCCCACTGGGCTGGCCAAGCCCACGAGCCCATACGTACTCATTATTGAAGGGGAAGGAAGCAGCTTCTGTTGTGATGGAGCACCCGTAGGTAGAAGTCTGACTTTGGCTCCCGTGACGCCCTTACAGTCATAGGAAACCGGGACTTACGGCTTAAAGTTGATTCCGAACCACTACAAACATCCATGGGCACTGCCGGGATTTGAACCCGAAACCTGTGGTACCGAGAGCCAGAGCGCTAGCCACTCGGCCATCAGGCTATTCATACACTTTTAAATGCTTTTTTTAACAAAAAAAAAAAAAAATAAATAAATAATTGTTTCGAAGATAAAAAAAAAATGTTTTTCCCTTCATAATCCGAATGTAGTGTGTCGTAAGCCGTTCTGCATTTTTATTTAACAACACATTTTGTAATACTTCCTAGAAATAAAAGCTTTTATGCGGAACTCTGTCGATAGTTCCTGGAATAAAGACATTTACACTACCACGTATGCAATGTATGCAATGCCTGTAAGAGTCACATCAGGTTCTTCGGTCATAGACATTTCTGCTTAACGTTTTTAGTAAACAAACCTGAATATTCATTTAGAAATTAAACTATCCTTTTAACTTTTTGCTTACAATTTTGTATTTGAAATGTGCCTTATTTCAATAACAATTTTTTTATTTAAATAAATGAAATGTATTAATGTAATAGTTGGGGTTTGATGTCCGAGTGACTGGCGCTCGGTGCCATAAGTTTCGGGTTCGAGTCCCGGTGGTAATATGGATGTCTGTGAGTGGTTCGGAATCCACTTTAAACCGTACGTTTCGGTCTAATAGGATCTGAGAGCGTTGCGGAGCAGGGTTGTTAGCTCTACGCTCTACATTCATATTAGACCGGGACCTACGGCGTAAAGTGGATTCCGAATTACCGCAAATATCCATGACACCGCGTGATTCCGCGTCTGTAGCCTGTCTTCAAGCTACACGCGGCCCCTGGGAGATGCTCAATGAATCACAGGGGTGCAACCCCTGCTTGTGGCATAAAGACTAACTGTCTCTGTATTGCCAGCTGCATTAGAAGAAAAATATATTCAATAAATTGCTAAGAACTTGTATTTGCATTTAAAAATACCATTTGGGTCATTGAATCTATTTCTCATATATTTTGAAGATCGTTATTTTTCAAATAGCATCATTACATTCTTTTAAAAGAAAGCACTCGCCTGGTTGGTTTGATTTGTCGCTCTACTGTCATCTTGTGCACACGAGGGCTAAACAGACCGGGACCCACAGTTTAAACGGGATTCCGAACCACTCACAAACATCCATACGACCGCTAGGATTCGAACCTGGTACTTGTGGTACAAAAGGCCGCCGTCTTCTTGGAGAAATATGTATTATTATATTTTATGTTTTAAAGATATTTTCTAGAGTAACAGAATGAAAATGTGATGTTTAATGTAATGAATTATTTTTTTTTTCAAAAAAAAAAAAAAAATATATCATATTGGATAACATAGAATTTCTCCGAATTTAAGAAGAAATTAAGTTATCTGGTTGTGGTTGTTTCTTATCCCACTTGGCAGTCCTCTAGACCAAGCCCATGAAACCGTAAGGTATGATGGTTGAAGAGAAAGGGGGGCAGCTTCTGTTGTGAGGGAGCACCCGTAGATAGAAGACTGACTTGCCTCCGTGACGCTCACTTTTTCACGGGGGGTTGTCAGGGTACAAAGACACCTACGGTTTAAAGTGGATTCCGAATTACTACAAACATACATGGCGCCTGGACTCGAACTCGAAACCTGTGGCACCGAGCGCCAGACACTCGGCCATTCAAGCCCAAGTTATCTGGTATGCACTTGATTCACTTTCGGTTAGAGTAAACAAACACATCCATGATGAAAAAAAAATCATAACAGAAAAGAAAAACAAAAATCTGCAGTATTTCTGTATTGGAATTAAAAGCATTTATAAACTATTTTAGTGCGCAATGCAAAACAAAGATACAAAATTTTTCCTGTTTCACTCAGCTGATACTGAGAGTTTTAGAAAACGCCCTCCATTTAGTGTGCCGAAAAACCGCACTACGAAAACTCATTTCTTCACGAGGAAATAAAGATGCGATCCAAAACCCGCTGTCAAAAATCTGGAATAGCAAATTCACTTTCCTCCATAATTGTCAAGGAGGGGGAAAACAGGAGAGAAAAACTTTATTCTTGGTCAATTTAGTTTTGGAATATTGGAAGTGCTTCCACGGAGGAACTTCTTCTGCAAAAGCGGGGAAAAGAGTAAAAAAAAAATGGAAGGCGATAAAATACGCTTGTTTTCGGAAAAAATGAGTTCGTCTATTTAAATTTCCTGTTTCCAGAAAGAGAGGTAATCATCGCACAGGAAAGGAGCACGCGGGGAAGTTTTCCGGAAAGTGCATGGAAAACTATTTATTTTGTGATTTTATTCCAAACAATTCGTAACATCGAAATACTGAATAATGCGGTAGAATTTGTTTTTAAAATAAGGAAAAACCTTTAATATTTTAAATTCATTTTTCATTTTATTGGAAAACATTCTGTGCAAATTGAGTGCATCGTAATTTCATTAACAATCTTGTGTCTAATGCGATGCATTTGCAATTTTTTTCTAATGCAGCTGGCAAACACTTAGACAATTGTCTTGGATGCCTTAAGACAGGCGTTGCACAGACGTTACTCACTTTGCATTACCCAGGGGGTGCGTGTAACTTGAAGATGAGCCACGGACGCTGAGTAGCAATGCCCCGCAACGTTCTACGATCGTATTAGACCGGGACCTACGGTTTAAAGTAGATTCCGAACCCCTACAAACATCCATGGCACCGCCGGGACTCGAACCCGAAACCTGTGGTACCGAGCGCCACAACGCTAGCCACACGGCCATTCAGGCTCCATTTTCAACATAAAGAAGGAGTAAAACGGAAGTGTGGAAATATTTCTGGAGAGTAAATTTGCTGTCGAGGATTAAGTTCAGGAAATTGGACTTGGTAGACCCAGTTTAACGGGACATAAAATAGCAAAATATCTACATTTGGAGGCCTTTCCCAACCTTTTCCGAAAATGATGATTTCACTTTTTATCTATATTGACAGGGATTCTCCATAGTATTAACCACTCTTCCGGGAAATCAAGGAAATTTTGAAGAGTTCTTGTCACGAATTCCATGGTAGTTCCCCTAAACCAGGGCTGCTGGATCGTCAAGTGTTCACATTTTAAACTTGTTGAAAACCGTACGTAAAGGTATTGTAATGAATTGGGCTGAGTACGCTACCTTGACGGGTGCCAGATTCTATTTGACTAGTAGGAGATTAGATCCCGTCGATATTGACTTTAACTGTTCCATTTCGAAAAAAAGTTATAGATTAAATGAATGAGATAATCGGGGAATTCAAGGTGAATCATTTTGTAGACGAGGCCATAATCGGTCAAAGCATTGGGGAAAACGCCGCCGGTTAACATTTTGCTGTTCCTACTTTCCTCAATTGCGTTAGTCACTCTCAAAAGTGGATGAACTGTTGAAAGATGGGCGATGAAACCCACATTGTTCCGCTGGAAAGATGTTGCTGTCAATAAAGTAGTGGTTTTTACGCATAATCTTTTCAAAAATCTTCACAACACGACTAAGATTTTGTTTTGTTTTGGTTTGTTTTGCCGCTCTACGGTCATTTTTGTTGTTGTTTTTATTTGTTATCCCACTTGGTAGATATCTAGACCAAGCCCACGAAACCATGTGAGCTCATGGTTGAAGGGAAAGGAGGTAGCTTCTGTTGTGATGGAGCACCCGTAGGTAGATGTCAGACTTAGCTTAGTGATGCTGCCTTTTTTTACGGGATCAGCTCTACGCCCAACGCTCTACAATTAGACCGGGACCTCGGATTAAAGTGGTATTCCAAACCACTATAAACAGCCATGGCACCGCCGGGACTCGAATCGAAACTTGTGGCACCGAGGTCAGAGCGCTAGTCACTCGTCCGTTCAGGCCCACTGTCATTTTTTGCACACTTTAGGAATAGTATACTTTTGCGCACTTTAGACTGGGACCAACTGCCCACAACTAAGGAGACTGGTGGACCGAACATTCTGTGGAAATGTATGATTGTGATCTGGTTTAGGTATCCACTTTATTTCTACATGGATATTCACTCTGAAAATATCCGTAATGAGGGTCAAAGACCCCCTAGTGTTGCATACACATTATCTTAGACATAAGTCTGCCCTAGCAAGACTGCATCACGTCCTTCCATACATCTCGACCCTCAACGGAAAAGTGCAGCACGAAACACCCCTAATCGAAAGGACGATAATTATGTCTTTACTTTCAAGAAAACTCCGCCCTCATTCTCTGCAGCGAACAACAAGCTGCGGCCAGATGTCCAGCCCCGAATAGCACCATCTCTGAATTTACAAACTCTGTCAATGTTAGGGGGAAGGAAGCGCTCAAGAACTCTTAACTAAAAACTAAGTTTTTGAATGCCTGTATATAGAAAAAAAAAATTATATAAGTACATAAAGCAACCCAAAGGAAAGATTTATTCCATATTAAGCACAAAAATGTATATCACACAACCAGTCGATACGACATGATCTATTATAAAAATGCATGAGATAGATTCATTTGTCAGTGGCCAATACGTATTCGCGGGCAGCAAATATTTTTCCGGCCCATGAGATGTATCACATTTTTACAAAATATATGTATTTTAGAATGGCCAAAAGAGTGAAAATCAATGTATTCAAAAATACATTATGTCTGCATCCATCTGCTCAGAAATGTCGAAATGATGAGTGTTCGACAGCTCAGACACATACAAGAAAAAACTCCAATAATATACGAATGGACTGTAATTAAATTAATTTCCTTTTATTTCGGCAGCCATCAAGCTCGAAGATGGACTGCCACACGCAACCTTTCTCTTTGGTCGCTGAGTTTCAACTCCCTTTCTTACATTCTTTCTCTCTCTCCCGTCACCTCACCCCCTGCCAGACACCCCCACAGACAGGATGTTTTTCTGGACATAGGGCGTTGACTTCCCTTTGCACGGGGACATGGGTTTCGACGTAACAATGAGAAAAAATGGACTTTGATTTTAAAATAATATTCTTACCTATATAGGACAATAGTGCCTGGTTTATTGATGAGTTTACAGTTAGGAGTTCGCAGAATAATTAGATTATATTCTGCGAACTCATGATGCGCTCTCATTTTGGAATATCTAATGTAACAAATTCTATGTCTCACTTTAAGTGATCTCAGTGACGCAGTGGTCATCCTTAAATGCGCACAATTGATAGTTGATAGCAGAGCAAACCAGACTCTTAGTTGAGGTTGTTAGCGCTTTTGGTTCAACTGCTACCTCCGAATCGATTTTTTTTTTTTTTTTTTTTTTCTTTTTCGAAAATGAAATGGACCCAACACAAAACATGCTGCAACATAACGGACGCAACACACATTACGATGTGCCAATACCCAAATGGAGATCTATTTGCAAAAACTAAGTGAAAGAGTGGAGAAACAACTATCGGACTAATCAAATAAATATTTTTTAATGATTTCATTTTTTTTTTTATTTCGTTTATATGTATTTTTTTTTTTATATTTCATTTTGAGTGTTCTCTATTTCTTTACAATGTGCGTTTAGTATCATTATTATTCTATTATCTATGTAGACATGCAAGAATACACAATAATAATAATTCGTCATGTTTCAGTTTTTCACTCCCAAAAAATGTCTACAGTGGGTCTACATCTAATAGGGGGATATATAATTTTATATACGCCCCGCGGAGTTAGGATGCATTTCCAAAGCGGACCGCAAGATCATTTGGGTTGGCTAAAATTGATATATGTCAATTCTTGTAAGCGCAAAGTTTTATTGTATGCTTTTTCACACAAAGCACTCATTTTAAAGTGTCTTCTCATTCTTTTATGTGTCACTAGAATCAAATTGATACATGAAAAAATAATAATAACTTAACAGAATTTACGCGAGATTTTAATAGGATGTACGAAAAAAAGAAAAAAGGCTGTGACGTTTCGGATGTTGTATTTAACGGTTCCGGTTGATGAATGTCGTTTGAGGAATGACGCTGTTTTGCTCGCGATGCGGGTGATTCGGTCAACTATGCAGATTGGCTGGTCGGGGCCCGACCGACCCGTTTCGGGGCCGTACGGAGCGACCTTAGGCAGATGCAACGCACTGGAGAGCGATATCATTCTAATGAACGACTCGAAATGCAGATTATGTATCAATGATTCGTTCAAAATCTACCAGTCTGCACATAGAATGTACGCTTTCGTATTACGTATGGTTTCGATGGTTCTACATCAGGGGTGGCCAACTCAAACGATCTTGCGGGCCACTTTGGAAATGCATTCTAACTCCGCGGGCCGCACATTAAAGTATATATCCCCCTATTAGATTTAGACCCCCTATAGTCTTTTTTGGAGTGAAAAATTGAAATATAATGAATTGTTATTACTGTGTTTACTATTATTCTTACATGTAAACATAGATAATATAATAATAAGGATACCAAACACACATTGTGAAGAAAAATATAGAACACTCAAAAAAGGAAATATAAAAATATATAAATATAAACGAAATAAAAAAAATGAAATCATTAAAAAATATTTATTTCACTGGTGCGATATTTGATTCTCTAATCTGTCACTTAGCTTTTGCAAATCGATCTCCATTGGGTATTGTATCGTAATGGGGGTTGCAGGTTAGCGCCCATTACGTTTGAAAAAAATGAAATCCCTAAAAATATTTATTTTATTAATGTGACATGTTTGAGTGTGTTTTGTGTTGGGTCCATTTCATTTTCGAAAAAAAAAAAAAAAAAAAAAAAAAAAAAATGATTCGCAGATGTAAGTTGAAACAAAAGCGCTAACAACTTTTTGTGCTAGATTTCTCAAATTTGAAATTTTCTCTTTTGTGACGTAAATATTACAGAAATCAATTTTTGATTTTGATGTTTCAAAAATGTGTTTTAATTCAATATTGTATTGTAAATCAACCAGTTCCATTTGGAGATAGTCTCGATTTCAACATGAAAGGGACATGAATATATTTCAAAAATTTTGCTGTGCTAGTCTAACTCATTACCTAATCAGCTTTCAAAAGCAGCTGTTTTCCCACCTTTAGCCATTATGAAGTAAATATATTTTATAAAAGTGTGATGCATCTCACGGGGCGGAAAAATGTTCAAGGCGGGCTGCGGGTTGGCCACCCCTGTTCTAAATCATGGGTTGCTCGAGATAAATAACTATTAAATAACTATGGAAATATTTACAAAAAATAAAAAGGGCTCATTGATTAATATTACAGAAGAAGAATGCCATCTAATTATTTTCGTTTTCATTTTTAAAGTATTGAACTTTGTTTCTGTTGTATTTAAGTACTCACGAAAGAATGTTCATGAATGTGTTTAATGTGTGCTCAGCCGTCATGAATGTTCATAAAAGTGTTCATATCAGTGTGAAACATCTGACTTTTGCGTACATCAAATGATAATTATAAAGTAACTCTGTAATATTTAATAAATGATGTTTTTTTTATTAAAATGAAATGTTTTTTATTATCTCTTATTAAAAATTTCTGATTTAAAGAAACAACAACAAAGTGATTTTAAAGCAACATTATATAAGTGGCTGTGAATAGTTTTACAAGTTATTTTTGTATAAGTAAAATGAAATATAGGATTTTGAAATTTAAACTACATGAACTTAAACTACTTAATAAAAAAGCAAATAGCTCACTTTTTAGTTTTTCATAACTATTCATTTTGTAAAATACGAAGAAGAAGCTTTTTGTTATTGAATCAGATCATTCGTAGCCATTTAATCTTGTAAATAAATAAATAAGAATTTTAATTTGCTGGGCTGATATACAGATTACTCATAAAATTTAGAATTCAATGTAAGAACAAAAAAAAACTCACAGCAATATTAAAAAAGAAAAATGAAACTATCGTATTCCAACCGATTTTCTTCTCTTGAAAAATCTTTTCTCTTTGAATTAAAATTGTCTTTCGCTTTCAATAGACAATCTTTTAGAACAAATTTTAAAAAAAACTAGTGAAAAGGAATTAAAAAAAAAAAAAAAAAAAACTCGTAAAAGAAATTTAAAAAAAAAAACAAAAAAAAAAAACT
Organism: Caerostris extrusa; assembly: GCA_021605095.1. NCBI lineage: Eukaryota > Metazoa > Arthropoda > Arachnida > Araneae > Araneidae > Caerostris > Caerostris extrusa. The sequence goes on along the minus strand of BPLR01006903.1, from coordinate 34,615 downwards.
CATGAAAGAAATAAAAAAAAAAAAAAAAAACTCGTAAAAGAAATTTAAAAAAAATAAACCTCATGAAAGGAATTAAAAAAAAAAAAAAAAAAAACTCGTGAAACAAATTTTTTAAAAAACTAATGAAAGGAATTAAAAAAAAAAAAAAAAAAAAAAAAAAAATTTATCATGCAAATTTTCTTTATTATTGTGAAAGAAATTTACAAAAATAAATAAAAAATAACCAATAAGAAAAATTGAAAGTCATACAGGACACGAAAAACCCTGCTCCTCAAGACAATACCCATAATCGTACAGGTAAAAATGCACTCTACGCATTTTAAACAGATTTAAAGTGATACGTGTTCCAACTGAACAATTATTTAAATGGATTCATTCAATTATTATTTAAATTCTGATGTATTTGTTTTCTTTCAATAACGATTTACGTAAAATATAAATTATAAACGATATTTTTTTCTCACATATATAAAAAAAACATAGCACATAATAAAGGTAATTCTATTTCCCGCCTCACTAACATACATTGAGGAATTATTTTATGAACAATTCATTCCCAAGAATTGATCGATTGAAAAGGCGTTTATTTATCCCGAGCCGCTTTCCAAACCAAAACAATACAAAGAGCTCAAAACAATACTAATTAGCCAAACTAAACTCCAATTAGAAATGAAAACGAAAACTCTTTCTGTTATTTAGAACAGCCATTCATTATTTGCCGCTCGATTTAAAGTTCTCTTTAGAGAAAAAACAAACAAACTGTATTTTATTCTAAATCCACCAGGTGATCCGTGCATTCTTTTTTTTCGAATCTCGTTTCGCGGAATGTTTCCCCCCAATTCCATACGATCTCTCGACACCTGCGACCTGTCAGCGAATCGAATTCCTGGAAGTTCACATCCTCAGCCGAAAGAGAGAGGAACCACCCTGGAATGCGACGGGCGTTCTCCGAAGATTTGATAATGAGGGGCACGCGCAGAATTCGGCTCTTCTGGTTTTTGCCTCTCACGGAGCAGTAACGGCTGAACTACTTGCGCGCATGCCCGTGGTATAGTTGTACTCAACTCCAAAGAATAAAATTAAAAATTTCTTCTTTAAATCTTTTAAATTATTACATTTCTATAATTATGTAACTTTTAAAATATAAATTATGATATGGAGATACAGGGTATTACCCTCGGTACTCCAAATAAAATCAGCAGTTACGTTACGTTATAAAATACTACGCAGTGCTACGTAAATCAATGAATTTAAAACAAAAAAGCCTTCCAATACTTTTTAATAATTGAATATCAGATATTAAATATACGTTGGAATTGATCTATGTCTTAGATTACACTATACAGGGTGAATTATAATTACAAACCCCCTTTTAAAATGCTGTAATCACTCGTCACAATGAGCTCACATTTGAACTGAAGATACTTGAAGAAGGAAGAAACGGTACGGCATCAAAAAAAAAAAAAAAAAAAAAAAAAAAAAAATTCCAAAGTGTATTAATAGATGTCTCTGTAAGCGGCATAAGTGAATTCGGCTGATAGTGAAAGATATTTGGCATGAGTGGCACATGAAAACTCACTGCAGTGTTCCATGTGCTTGATTGTATCGGTGTTTTGGCGGACAAAAATGATTACCAAGTCATTCAACAATTGTGACACTGTGAGTGGAAAGCCCATCCACCACGATAAGGTCATATCACATTGGATGGGAAAAATCGGTGAAACTTTTTTTCACTTTAATCCGTAAGGTCCCGGTCTCATAACACCGTAAGAGCGTCACGGAGTCGAGTCAGACTTCTACCTACGTGTGCTCCATCATAACAGAAGCTGCCCCCTTTCCCTTCAACCGCAGGGTCCGTGGGATTGGTCTAGATGTCTATCAAATGGGATAAGAAATAACAATAACATTTTATAATGAACGATTTAAATCGCATGTCCCGGTCTAATGTGACCATAGATCTGTGGATGTAGGGCTGACAACCCTATCCTGTAAAAGAAAACATCTCCAGTCTAGAAATCTGACAGCAGGCAGAAGGCCTTGGCCCACCATGGGGCTGTTGCATCAGTGATGATGATGATCGCTATCGAAAGGAAACATCGCTCATTTATCATTTAGGAGTCGATCATAAATCATCGATGTTTTTCGTTCACACATTCGCTGGTCGCGAACTCCTGACATCTGGTTGGCCGTTTTACTGAGGAGCCACTACTTAGGTGTATCTATGTCAATCTCCGGTGCCACTACAATTGAACAATCTGAGGAAGAGAACCACCAGTAGCGCAGGTGGTAAAAAAGGTTCACACCCTCGTCCTCAAACCTAAATAAAGGACTTTCCGACTTACTTGATGAATCGTCTGCATACGGGCCATTGAGAAGATAATTTTCGATCAGATCAGTCACCGGGATTTTAACCCAAACTCTCTTTGTTGAAAACCACTGCGCCACACATCACTTTTAGTCTCAAAATTGCAGAAAAACTTTATTAATAACAGTATTTAAATTGTAGCCAAGTGTAGATAGGTTACGGATGAGAATTACACTACCCCCACAACGATCTACGATCCTATTAGACGGTACCTAAGTGAATTCCGAACCACTACAAACATCCATGCCATCGACGGGACTCGTACCCGAAACCGGTGAGGTACCGAGCGCCATCCACGCGACCCCTTGCATTTAAATTGTTTCTGATGTAGAAATTGCACATTACAAATCCGCAATAGAAATCCGCACGTTAAAAATATAAAACACTCAAAATGCAATATAAAAAATATATAAATATAAACGAAACAAAAACATGAAATCATTCAAAAATATTTATTTTACTAGTGCGATGTTTGTTTCTCATAATTTCGACAGTTCATTTTTAAATATAGGGATGTATTTTTAAAAACATTGGTTTTCACTACTTCGGCCACAAAATAAATACATTCGAAAATTTAAATTCGAAAACGTAAAAACTACTTAAACATATTCAAAACTTAAATGAGCATTATTCATTTATTTTTTTATTTTATTTTTATTATTATTATTATTTTTTTTTTTTTTTTTTTGAGAAATTGGATCATAAAATATATTTAAAACAATAATTAATAATAAATATTGAGAAATTAATATTAAAAATAATAATAAACAGAATTTTAAGAGAATATTTTCTTACGTGCAATTTTACTTTCTTTATTCAAATTATTTTTAATTAACTTATTATTGTTTAAAAAAAAAATGTTATTTCAAAATAACTATTCGTAAAATTATTAAATACATATCAAATTCTCAGTTTTATCTATGCTTTAGATCAGGGATGGCCAACCCAAACGATCTTGCAGGCCACTTTGAAATGCCTCTTAACTCCGCGGCCGCACATACAATTATATATTCCCTATTGAGTGAGACCCACTGTAGACATTTTTGGAATGAAACATTGAAACGTAATGAGGTATTATTATTGTGTTTACTGTTATTTTTACATGCAAACACAGATAATATAATAATAATGATATTAAACGCACATTGTAAAGAAATATCTAATACTCAAAATGAAATATAAAAAGCATATAAATATAAACGGAATAAAAAAAAAAAAAAAAAAAAAGAAATCATTCAAAAATATTTATTTGACTAGTGCGATAGTTGTTTGCGCAAGAATATTATTTTTAAAATCGATTTATTATTTTTTCTCATCTCAGTTCTTTCGACAGTTCACTTTTGAATAGATGGATGTACAGATAATGTAATACAATTTTAATACATTGGTTTCACTATTTTGGCCATTATAAAATAAATATATTTGTTAACGCGTGATACATCTCACGGGCCGGAAAAATATTCAAGGCGGGCCGTCTTATATGAACGTCAATTAAAGCGGATTTTACAGGAAAACACAGCTAACGAATCGCACTATCTAACAAAATAAAACAAACACAGCGTTTTTGACTTTCCCAGAAGTCGGATTTCCGATGTTGGGTGCCAACACACAAAAAAATCCGAAAGAGCAGCTTTTACTTTCGCGAGAACTCCTCACCGTTTCTGCTCCGAGAAGTCCTTTATCTCTCCTGCCTCTGGGCAACGCGTAGATTCTGAGCCTATTACGTCACGCAGGCGGGAAAAGAAGAGCCTACGTCATGTGACTGCACGTCACGGAGGCTCTCTCCACCGGACTGCCATATTGGCATAATCATCCTTTAGTTGGCGAACTCACGGAAAGGGCGCTCGAAAAAAAAATTCTGACGAAATGTTTATCTAGTGCTTCTTAAAAATGGTTGAAAGCTTTTCTTAAGAGTAAAATTATGTATTATAAAATGACTAGATTTTATTGATTATCTATAAAAAGAAAGCATACTTCATTTATACAAAGAAAAGATATCTATGCATTTATTATAAAACATTTACTACATTGTTAAAAGAATGAATACATTAAAGAATGGAGAAGAATCACTATTTTTCTCTGAGTTAAAATAAATATGAATAAATTAAAGGAGTATCATTATTTTTCTCTGAGTTAAAATAAATATGAATAAATTAAAAAATGGAGAAGAATCACTATTTTTCTCTGAGTTAAAATAAAATGAATTGCTTATTGCAAAAATGAGATAAAATATATTAAAAAATTATGTATAGAATATTTTAGACCGTCAACTTACATTTTCAACTTACATTTATTGACCATTGAAGTAGCGTACATAAATAAAAAAAAAAAATCATGAATCCTTAGTTTCAATTAAAATATAGTTCTTACAAATGACTCTTGTGTACTTTTATTACAGTTCAGAATTTCCTTAGAACATTTTAATGCTTTGTATAATGAATTCCAATGTCTTTAGTAGACATAAATAAAAGCCACTTATTTTTGCATTAATCATCTTTCTTTTGAGGTTAATTTAGACAGATTAAATTATTTTCAAAAAAGAAGTTGAGGGTAAAAAAAGAAAATATTGCTGACATGTCTCGCACATCTCAGAAGATGTAAACACATTATTCTGAAACAGGTTTTCTTTCGTCTTAGCGTGTAATTCCTCTTATCAATGAATTGCGCTCTCCAATAATCGAGTAACCGACAAAATTGCAGTAGAAAACAAAGATCGGCTTCCTCCCTAAATTAAATGCAGCTTTCAAGTCGCGATTGCATAACGATGGCGCTATTTTTTTGACAACCAGTGTTTCATCATTAATTATCCGTATTAAGTAACAGTGTTCTTGCGAATACAATTAAAAGAAATTGCCGCTTGACATGCCAATGACACTCTGTCAACTGCATCTGCCATTTTGTCACTTGTAGTAGGACATCTTTTCAATGATATTAACAGATTATATAATATGTAGGATTCTACACTTGCAAATAATAATAACTGTTTGTGGTGTTTTTCGTAAAAAGAAAATGGACACAGGAAGAAAAATAACCGCTTTTTTTTTTTTTTTAAGAATTAAAAAGAATACAAATAAGAACTTATGCTTCTCTAATACAATTCGCGGCCTGGTGCTAGCGCTGTGGCCGTTGCTATCCCAAGCTTCAGGTTCGAATCCTGGCGGGGGCATGGATGTTTGTGAGTGGTTCGGAATCCACTTTAAACGGAAGGTCCCGGACTAATTTGACTGTAAAGAGTTGGGCTAACAAACCTACCTCGTAAAAATATAACATCTACTGTCTTGAAATTTTCCAGTAGGCAGACGGCAGTGGTCCACCATGGGGCTGTTGCTCCACTGATGATGATATGTACTGTTGTTACGTGGGTACTGTTCTGAGATGATCGACTTCATGTCAAAGCAACGCCATTCGAAAATAAAACAGTTTGTTGAAATTCAAAATAATAATTAAAAAAAAAAAAAAATTTTATCATATTTTTTCAAACAGTGTAACGTTTTAAGCATCATGAAATACTTTTGTTGTTCGTCAGTTGCTGGCACTTTAAAATGAGGAATTTTCCTCGCTAGAACGGTAGATAGGTAGCAGGTTCAATGTTACCCAGGATTCACTAGGGGTGTCTGCCACATTGCACTCCCTTTTGCCATCGCAATTTCAAATGATCATACCCAAAGTTTTGGTTTGGTTTTTCGCTCTACGGTCATCTTGTGTACACGAGGACTAAACAGATTGGGACCTACAGTTTAAAGTGGATTCCAAATCACTACTACTACTACACCACACCATACCACATCACTGTGCCTAGGGCTGAGTTGCCCTTTTTACAGTTGGCGAATGATGTGGTCTGATTGAACTCTTTGACGCTCTACGGTCATATGAGACCGGGACCTAGAGCTTAAAGGGGATTCCGAACCACTAACAACCATCCATGCCACCGCCAAGATTCGAACCTGAAGCCTGTGATTCCAAAGGCCAGGCCGCCACACCCAAAGCAGGTTCGTCTGGAGTGTCCGCACCTTCCTTCTTCAAACACAACGGAAGGATTTTCTGACACACGGATCTATTATGCCGATTTCCGGCGTAAACAAGGAACTTCGATTGTTGAGTTTCGAACCGAAATCCTCGAAATCTCGGCGCTAATCTGCTTGACATCTTCACTTAAAAACTATAATCGAAATGTTTCTACTCTATTGAAAATGCTTTCAAACAAATAAGTTTATTTATATGCCAGTATTTTTTTCAGAATATCCAAAGTAGTCTTTAGCATTTGACCCATTTGACCTTCAGATGCATAAACACTTTAACCGAAACCGTTTCCACGATGCGCTTTGCACGTTTTTCGTCCTCTTAATCCACAGTTCACGAAGTCGATTTTCGATAACGAAACAATAGACGCGCAAATCACGTCCTCTTTTACATAAATTTGCTAAAAATAAACTTCAGCAAATGGTTAACGATATGAAATCCGATAATTTTATTAATGAAAAAAAAAAGTGCTAAATGCACTTTTTGTCATTTCGAATATTTAAAAGAACGAAAAAGGGGTTCAGCTGAGTATCGGTTAGAATCTAGTTGATGCATCGATTCCATCGCAGACGATTTTTAAAAATAGAATTTCGACCTTTTGCAGAGCAGGTGGAAGTTTTAAACTTTGCTATTTCATATCGCAGATTTATGGATTATTTTCGGATCTTCTATGTAAGAATATTTTCGAACATTCTTATTTTAACCGCCCACTGAAAGTGAAAGGTTGCCCTCTTTCGAAAATTTGAACTCCATGCAATTTAAAAGGTAATCGAAATCGATTAAGATTGTTTTACCTACGTACAAATATTACTCAATTAATAGAAATTGTAATATTAAGGAATACACAAAAATAAATATTTGTAAACTTATATTTGTAAATAAAATAAAAGGAGGGGGGGGGCTGATGACCGAGTGTTTTCTTGTAAACTTGGACCTCTGTGCCACATGTTTCAGAATCCCAGGTAGCATTGATGATTGTAGTGGTTCGAATCAGCTTTAAATCGTAGGTCCAAGTTTAACAACATCGTAAAACGTTGCGGGGTAGTGTGACTCTGCGTCCGTAACTTATCTTCAAGCTACACGCAACACTCACCTTAAGACATCCAAGACAACTGTCTAATTGTTTGCCAGCTATATTAGAAGAAGAAGAAAAATTTTTTTGTTAAAAAAATATAAAAAGACTTCTTATAATTATATTCGCTTTATATATGCACATAAATATTTTTGCTATGAATTTTGCTGCCATTTCTTTTAAAATCTTTTGGTCCTTTTATTTAGAATCAAGGTCAAGTGTTATCTTTATAAATATAATTTTTCTGTACGTGTGTTTGTCACTGAATTCCTCCTAAACGGTTGGACCTCATTTTGATGAAATTATGTGTGTGTATTTGACAAAACATGGAGAGTATTTATATATCCCCTTTGTTGTCAGTCGCCACCAGAGGGTGCTGCGGTCAACTTCTATACCATTTAACCATTGCTATGAAAATGAGTGATAGTATGTATTCGAGTATGAAATTCTGCTCTCCACTTTAGTGTTACTTACTACCGTAGGGTGCTGCAGCATTTCATCTTTCAGATACTGTTCAAACGATATCCCTCTATTGGATGGAGAAATGAAGGTGTTGACTCCCCAGATGCAACCACTTGAAATGTCTGTCCCAAATGGCCGTACGCCATAGACGAACGTTGATCTCACAAAATGGTAATCCTATTGTATGAATGCCAACAAGCTAGATTAGTTTGTGGACTAAAGATTCGAAACATAAATTCATAATAAAACAGAAATAATAATAGTTGCTCATCCTTTTAAAGGTAACATTGTTTATGAGGTAACAAAATTAAACACATATAATATGACCTATTTTCATTAATGAGATTATTTTTTTATATCGAATAGAGACATATTATTTTCAATGCTACCCTATAGTCCAGGGGTGGCCAACCCAAATGATCTTGTGGGCCACTTTGGAAATGCATCCTAACTCCGAGGGCCGCACATAAAACTATAAAACCCCCTATTAAATTTAGACTCACTGTAGACATTTTTTTTTTTGAGTGAAAACTGAAACATGACAAGTTATTATTATTGTGTATTTACTATTATTCTTACATGTCAACATAGATAATATAATAATAAAGATACTAAACGCACATTGTACAGAAATATAGAACACTTAAAATGAAATATAAAAAATACATAAATATAAAACTAAATAAAAAAAAAATGAAATCATTCAAAAATATTTATTTTACTGAGCGATATTTGCTTGAGCAAGAATATTATTTTAAAATCAAAATTAATTTTTTTCATAATTTCGACATTTAATTTTTGAATATAGGGATGCATACATAATGTATTTTTAACGCATTGGTTTTCACTACTTTGGCCTTTATAAAATAAATATATTTTGTAAAAGTGGGATAATAAATCTCAAGGGCCAGAAAAATATGCAAGGCTGGCCGCGGCTTGGCCTCCCTATTATAATGCATCCTATTCTACTCAAAAAAAATTACATGAAAATTATATTGATTTAGTGTTTTGAGATAAAATAAAAAAAATTAAGAAACACAGAGAGAAATAATGTTGTCAGAAGAAAACTGTTAAAATAGTATACGTCTACCTTAATCACAGATTTAGATTTACTTTCAGTTTTTCTTGAGAATATACAATTACTATTGCTATCAAACAAAGTTTTAGTATTATTTGCCACTAAAATGATTCGTTATTTCATCCATAAAATGTCCGTCTGTTTAGCTGCTTTGTCTAAATTTTATTAAATGCAAAAGTTCATAAAATATTTTTAATGCCATACCAGTGCATTTTCTTTTCTTTAAAATCATGTACCTTGATCAAAATTAAAAATGTACACTAAAAATTTTTTAAAGTAAAATAAAAAAGGATTATGGCTTTTTGTCGAAGCAGGTTCGTGCTTTCATTTCAATATCTTTCAAAACATCTACAAAGAATGCCTTTGATCAAATAGAATTTTTAAAATTCCATTTCGCTCAAAAGATTTATTGGTATGCAACTCGCAACCGATTAAAAATTCTATTTCCATTCGAGAATGTTCTAAAAATAGTTTTATTCGCTTATGAAATGACTATCCGTAGAAACTCTTTGTGGAAGCCTGCTTTAAGAACAATTTTAAATTACATTTTTTTTTAAATTTGCAATTTTGAGTATACTTTTCGAAAATATTTTCAGAGTTTTGTTGTGTTTTTCTGTGGAACAGAGTGCATTAAAATCACTCACAATCATAAGATGAATGTTCGATTGCAAATATTTGTCTTTCTGGAACCAGATTACAGTTATGTTATTTATATAGGAACTTTTTTTTTTTCATTTTGAGTTAAGTCTTTTGAAAACCCGTTTTTGTCTAACAAAAAAAAAAAAAATCAAAAATCGTACCTAAAAATCTGCAAGGCGTAATTGGAGTTAAAAATATTTCCCAAAGCTATTAGATTCGTCTAATTTCGCCATACCACATGGATGCTGTATGTAGTTCTCAATAAATATAAGAAAAGGCGACATACATTTATTAAAACTTTAAAAATTATGAGAACTTCATTCTTAAAAAAAAAAAAAAAAAAAAGAATGCCAAGCGATATTCTATAATTCAGCTATTTCAATAATTTTTTGCCATTTAGTTTGGCCATTTACTTGGACCATCGCTTTTGGAAAATCGTTGTTCTAGTGCAGCTGGTAAATACAGAAACAGTTAAGCAAGCAAGGGCTGCCCCGTCGTTACTCATTGAGCACTACCCAGGAGGTGCGTGTAGCTTGAAGATAAGCTACGAACGCGGAGTCACACTACCGCCGCAACGCTATACGATCCTATGAAACCGGGACCTACAGTTTAAAGTGGATTCAGAATCACCCAAACATCCGTGACATCACCGGGACTCGAAACAAGTTGTACCGAGCTCCAGAACGTTAGCCACTCGGCCATCAGCCCTCGAAATCGTACCGAATGTCACATTCAGATTTATTAGAATATGCTCTATAATACGTAATTAAGATTGAGTGCTCTATAATACATAATACTCAGTAATGAGTCCTGAAGATAAACTTAAATAAATACATTAAAATTCCTGCATTTGATACATAAAACAAAACAGGCACAAAATATATTTTAAGCTTTATGCCTTGTAATTATAACTGTAACTATCATTATTATCAGCAGTGGCGCAACAGCGCCATGATGTGTCAAAGCCGTCTGCCTATTGGCAGATTTTTAGACAGGAGATGTTTTCTTTTTACTAAATAGGATTGTCAACCCTAACCAACGCTCTACAGTCATATAAGACCGGGAGTTACTGATTAAAATTGATTCCGAACCATTACGAACATCCATACCACCACCGGGACTCGAATCCGAAACCTATGGCACCGAGCGCCAGAGCGCTAACCGTAACTATAGAAATATTAATAATTTATTTACTGAAAGTTATGATGGTGAAACACATCATAAGATGTAACCTCCGAGCGTGTTTTTTACAAATTCTACATTAAATTCATTAGATAAATAAAATATTTTATCAAGTGATCTGTTTCCGTACATCTTACAAGAGAGCATTGTAAATAAATTCACAGAAAAACAATTGCAATTATCGAGAGAAATATCTTAAGCACTGTCTAATCTTAAGAACTTCTCTTCTTTTTTAAATCACTTGACAACACATCCTATGAATTCTGTTACCCGAAAAGAAATAAAAATAAGAAATGAAGACTTTTATTTTTTAAATCTGTTGTCTTCCATTTTGTACTAGATCTTTTATTCAATTTTATTTAATTTTTAATCCTTTAAGGGCAATTCCATCACCACCTTTAATAAATTAATACAGATTAATTTATGTATTTGTTGTCAGTATTAGAAACATTTTTGTAATTTCAGCTCCGTTCCATTGACAACGACATTAAAAGTGTTCACGATGCATTGTTGAAATCTCGCATTTCGTGCAATGCTGTCGAATCAATTGTGTCAAAATAACATAAAGAAGAAATAGCAAAAACAAGCAACTCTTCCGTTTTCTAATAGGTTAAAAATATCACATGCACACAGAAATCAAAGCTATGAAATGGAAAATTTCTAAATGTAGATAAGACTGAAAGTGTTCTCTTCTATTGGAAATAAACGTAAAAAAAACCTGTGATTAGGATTAACAATACTATTATCTCTTGAAAGAATCATACTAAATATTTAGGAGTTATTCTGGATCAGCGTTTAACTTGGAAAAACATTTTCTGTACATCAAAACTAAATTTCGTACTGCCTAAAGAAAACTCTACTCACTTAAAAACAGAAATTCTACCATGACCAGGGATAACAAAATTCTTCTTTATACTGCTATGCTACGCCCCCATTCTTACGTTGGCTTGCCCGGTCTGGTCCTATGCAGCTCAATCTATTTTAAAAACGCTTGAAATTAAACAAAATATCGCTATCCGTCCTATGAGCTCTGCTAAAGGGTTCATGCGCAATTCTGATCTTTATTCACATGTCTCCTTTAAAAGATTTTCTTAAACACATCTCTTTTCAATTTTTAACACGCTTACTAATCATAAAAATAATCCAGGAGATGGACTCTTACGTTCCCAATGATGATTTAAAACGTCCGAGCAAAATTTCAATTTAATTTTTAAATGTTTTTTCTTTTCTTTTATTTGTTTATGATTGTCAGTTAATATTTGTAAATGTATTCTGGCCAATTTTCATTGTTTCCACTCTCTCCTATTGGAGATGGAGCCCTAGGGGCTGAATAGCGCCAAAAGAATACGCCCACCAACCAAGAAACAACAAAAACAAACACTCTTCCGTTTTCTAATAAGTTAACAAGTAATATAAGAAAAACAACTTTTAAAGTCAATTCCTACTTTTTTTCACTCTATTGCAGAATGTCCTTCATAAATAATTTTCATTCATTTTTTTAAGTTTATCTGCCACCATCTATTGGTAGATACATGCAACTTAAATCTAAAATTAATTAATTAAATTTAATGAATTAATTAATATTTGAAAAACTGTATTAACCTCAAGTGTCATCCACTACAAGTTCAAAAAAAATGCATTTGAACTGGAGTGGACGAATAAAAAGTATTTCATGAACTTTTGAAAATTTGAACAAGATATATACAGGGAGAGGGCGAGCTAATAGAAGGAATTGAAAATGTCACCTACACACAGAAATCAAGGTTATGAAGAAAAACACATAGCGTCTACAAATACAAGCAAAAGAAATACAAAAATAAATGGAACCAGAAAGGATGTTTGGAAACGAAAAGAAATAAGAAAACTACGAATAAAAAAATTCAAATTTAAGTATATTTCTTTTACACACTTAAGAACGTAAATTTTATTATACTTTATGACCGTAGTAAACGGTAATGCACTAGTAATAATCTTTAAACTTGATATCCGTTTCCTACAAACTGACTGAACTGAATCTTTACATCAAATTAAAGAATCAGAACGAAAGAAGAAAAGATAATTCAGATAAAAAGAACAATAACTGGAAAGAATTGCTGCTATACAAACAGGGAGTGAATAGATAATGTCTTTTTCACACTTGCTTTGATTTCCTCAAGAAACACAATAAAGACATTCATTCCAATTCTTCTATTTAATAATTGTAAAAAGGAATTCCTTCACTTTATCTCATAGTAGGTTCAAAGTAAAAGAATTTAGAGACGGAATTACATCGCCTCTGTTACCACGCGAAAGTAAAATGTCCATTTAAAAAAATTAATTTGTATGTCTATCACAGGAACATTTGTTCTACATTAGTAAGAATGAAAACATTCCAAAATTGAATAGAATAAAAGAATAAGCAAACCTGAGCTTGTTTTGAATGTTAAATCATGAAAAAGATCTTTTGTAAACAAAATACTGTTTAATTGTTTTTTTTTTTTTTTTGTACAGTGTATACAAATCGAAGCAAAAAGTGAAATTTGTGTTCTTTAAACTGTTGTTGTAACATATGGCTTTATTAAAAATCAATCCATTAAAATAAGGATCACTCATAAAGAAAGAACAAGCAGAACAAAGCAAACATACAACAATCGACACTAAGTTGGTCTCACACACCACAAAAAGTCAAAGGGGGAAGGGAGTCAATAAAGGGAGTGGGCACTTTTTTTTTAATCTACGAGGCCCCTGGCCTCCCAATACATTTGCAAGACTTCTCCCTGGGTTCTGTTCAGTCCTGGACATTTCAAAAGATGTTCTGAATTCATCGTTCCAGTTCTACATATTGGGCAAGTATTTCGAGGCGATGATACCTATCCTGTTTAGGTGTTCCGTAAGACAGTCGCGTTCTTAATCGAAAGTTGACAACCACCTATTTTGCGTGGTCTAGTGTTAATGATTTTCCAGCTGTCTTGAATAGTGTGCCACTTTTTGATTTCAGATTGAGTTACGAGATTATCTTTCAGTTTCTTAAAAATTTCTCTCTGAAAGTATTTCCTGAAAGATTCTGGTGGAACTTGTTGTGTTCCTTAAACTTTACTAACAGATTTGACATCTACTTGGAATTTGATGGTCAATTTCTTTTATCAGGGTTTCAATGTTCATCTTTCAGTTTATTATAAAAAATTATTCTTATTGAACAAATTAATAATAAGCAGAACGCTAATTAATAGTAATAATAATAATAACTTTAAAAAACAGAATGAATAAAATGTTTATGACATTTTTTCGAAATTATTTACTGTATATATACGAATATAGGGCGAGAATGAGTTTTTGCTTTAAAAAATGTACCTAAAATTCAAAGCTTGTATAGAAACCGAAATGAAAAAAAAAAAAAAAAAAATTCATGTAATGTTCAACATTGGGATGCAATGTAGACTTACCTGCAAGTTCTATACGGCTAAGTGGGTACGGTATCTGCTGCTGCGGTTTCTCACTGCTACCCTAACAGCCGTCCTGTTGGTCTGCGTGTATTGCAATAGAAAGCTGGTGGCCGTGTGCCAATAAAAAGAACTGATCTAATGAACATCTTCATCGAATTGGGATTTTTGACGAATCAAACTTTGTGATTTGGCAGAACCATTGAACCGAACTCTTTTCCATCATCGTTTGGCATTTCAGGGCGAATCCGAGATACTGGCAAGCTGGAGAACTCTTAAGATCAACTTTGTTGTACTTTTTTCGTGTGTTTTATTTTGTATTTTTCCCATTTTTGTATTGCCTTGCCATTGGAAAAAAAAAAAAAAAGTTCAACATTCATGTAATGCATCCTATTATTATGTCTGGTGTACGTTTTGGTATTTTTCCATTAGCCAAGCACATATTTCACCCACATCAGATTTTTGTTTTGGCGACGAAGCAATAAATCAGCACTATAAACAATTTCGAAAATACAAAAACCCATTTTCATAAAACGAATTACTCATTTTATTTAATTTCCTTCTTTCTTCAAAAATTTAAGAACTATAAAGCAATTATTATTTAACTATTAAGGGATTCATTTTACATTAAAAATGAGCCATATTTGGCGATGGATCGCTTGTGCCGATGTATCGGAAAAGTACCTGCTTTTCTTGAGATGAGTGGATCCTCATATAAGCCAACCCTCGTCATTTACCTTTGGAAAAGCTTTAACATTGCGCGATGCGACGTGAAAGAAATTTAAAAATAAATAAATAAAGCAATAAAAAACGTTGAAAGGGATCCAGAACATCGTTGACCTACTCTCCCAAAACAATACCTGTATTATTTGATGAACAATAAATCATATTCAGGCAATAAATGATGTTCATTAATTATCGTTCAAAAATTGAAAAAAAAAAAACAAATTAAAAAAAAAAAAAAAAACTTACTAAAGAAGTCAGAATGATTTTATAAAGTAGTCATTTAAATAAG
Organism: Caerostris extrusa; assembly: GCA_021605095.1. Lineage (NCBI taxonomy): Eukaryota > Metazoa > Arthropoda > Arachnida > Araneae > Araneidae > Caerostris > Caerostris extrusa. The sequence continues at coordinate 19,363 of BPLR01006903.1, read as the reverse complement.
CCAATAAGAATAGCCTGAGAAAGAAATCTAAAACAAGTAATGTAAAAAAAAAAATTTTTAAAGTCAATTCCTACTTTTTTTTTCACCCTATTGCAGAAAGTCTTTTATAAATAATTTTCATTCATTTTTTTTAAGTTTATCTGTGGCCATCTCTTGGTAGATATATGTAACTTAAATTTAAAAAAAACTAAAATTAATTAATTAAATTAAATTACTGAATTAATATTTGAAAAAAATAGAAAGTATTTTATGAACGATTGAAAATTTGAACAAGATATATATAGGGAGAGTGTGAGCTAATAGAAGGAATTGAATAAACAAATAAGAAACGTTAAAAGTGGAACAGGACATCTCTGACCCATTCTTCCCAAATCAATACCCTTATATTTTATGACAAAAAAATACCAAATAGTAGAAGTAGATAATTTTAAAAATTCATAAATAGTATACTATAAAATTGTACATTATGTGTTCAATTACACATTGTACAATTGTACATTTTAATGTTTAAAATGTTATTATTTTTATTATTATTTTAGTTATTCAACTCCTTCTACTAGCTCATACTCTCCCTATATATATCTTGTTTACATTTTCAATCCTTAATAAAATACCTTTTTATTCCTCCACTCAAGTTCAGATACATTTTTTTTGAACTCGTAGTGGATGACACTGGATGTTAATACGGTTTTTTCAAATATTAATTCAGTAATTAAATTTAATTCATTCCTTTTAGTTTTTTTAAGTTTTAAGTTGCATGTATGTACCCATAGATGGCGCCAGATAAACGTAAAAAAATGAATGAAAATTATTTATAAAGGACTTTCTGCAATAGAGTGAAAAAAAAGTAGGAATTGAGTTAAAAAATTTTTTTTTATATATTACTTGTTTTTAAGGGATCCCTCACTCGGAAGAAAAGAAAAGAGAAGTTCTTGTGGACTCCTTTGGGTTGAGCCCATAAACTTCGATGGATGTGTCTGACTCTTTTTCCATTTATTCTGTTTGTGTATTCAAGGTTTGCTTTTTTTTATATTTTTCCCCAATCAATGAGGAGGCCAGGTGGTGTGGACACATGAGTGGCATGATCAATAAACGTCTGCCACAAAACACTAAGTACGTGTTTTATAGACCTTGGATAAAGAGCCATTTGACATTTGATCCAGACGGCCGAATTTTACTACTCCGTTTCCGACTCTATTAAAGTCTGTAACACTTAAAAGAATTGAATCATATGTTTGAATTACGATAGGTTATGCTTTATTTAACTACAAGTTTTCAATTAACTTGAAATAAAAGGCAAGTTAATTAACAATTTTCTTAAACAAGAAAAATGTTTCAATCTATTTTAATGTAATGGCTTTTAAAATTTTTTATAAAGCTGCACAAGAGCAGCTATAAAGTGTTTTACTTAAAAAAAAAAAATGTCGCCAAAGAATAAAATCCAGTTAAAAACAAGTGCATTTGCTGTTCATTATTGAACATTATTTGAATAATTTTATGGGTCAAAATAGGCATAAAAGGAAAAACAGATTTTAATGATTGCACTTAAAATATGCTATCACTTATTGACTTCACATTTTTTTTTTTAAATTTATAACAATAATCATTCAAATATACTGAATTCGATTATTTTTAAAATTTAGGCAAAAAAATCATTCTGATCTAGTCCGATTCGTGCAGAAAATTGGCAAACTGCCAAATCAAACGCAGCTGTGTAAGAGGTGAGAAAGGTAATTAAATAAATAAATTGATAATTAATAATTAAATAAATTTAATTAAATTTTGAATAACGTAACTAAGGAAAAATTGAATGGTAAAAAAAAAAATTCCTGCCTCAATTCCTTACAACATGTCTTGTTAAATGCATTCATATAATTTTAGAATGTTAAATTCATTTTGATCGGGTTTTTTTTTTTTTTTTATCAATTTCTGCTTTTACTGCGTACATATTAATTATATTTCACGATGTTTTTCCTGCAGTTCAGTTTCATTTCTTCCATTTTAGATTTTTCTTATTCCCATTCATTTAATCAGTTTCGAACGATCTCGATGCATCTGGCACAAAATGTTTTGTTTTGCAAAATGAATCGCTTTTACAGTAAGGCTGTTTATACAAAGTTCGATAACAATAACATTACCCACTCCAAACAAAGATTTTGAAAGACAGCCAATTACTCGTGTTTAGGTTAGTCTCATTAGCGGTTACAGTGAAGCTGGATGATTGAAAACGGACTGAATAACAACTCGCACTCTTCTGAAAAAACAAGAACAGGGAAAAAATGAGTGTTTCTGAGAATGCTTTTTTAAGCTTAATTCTTTGAAAAATGTAAGGAATTTACAGAATAATTTTTTAACACTCAATACATTCTGAAAAAAAAAGGACACATTTTATTATTAAACGGAGAAAAAAATCAAATATTCAACAATAGTGTATTTTAAAATTCCTCTATTTATTCATAGTTAACTGTTAACCATTGAGAGTGATGTCAATCACTGCTTGTAAAAGTTAAAAAAAAAAGGAACTATACATGCATTCTAAAACAGAGTAAAGTTTAATTAAAATTATTAAAAAAGATGTCATGTATAATTTCTGGAAAGGTCAAATTGTTTTTATTTTCAATACCTTATATTCCCACGAATTGTCGCGTCATTGCCAATGGAAATACAGTCCAAAATCGTGCAAAATGAAAAGAGATAGCTCAAAAAGAAATGGGAACAAATAAACTATTAAGTAAGATTATAAATTATAAATTATGTGAGATTAATTTACAAAAGAAAAAGAAAAAATTCAGATATACTAACATTACTTTATAATCTAAAAAAAAAAAAAAAAAAAAAAAAACATTTAAATTTGACTTACTATTTTTTGAGACATTTTAAAAATGTTTTTCATGTAAAGCCCTCCAAAATTTTTCACATGATTTCGGTTAGTCAGCAATAATTCATTCAATGAATCTCTTCTCTACGTATCATATACAGGCTTAATTAATTCACAAATTGAATTTGCTTCAGTGCAAGTCATCAAATGCGATGGCGTTCGTGACAATGTACAGACCGCTTAGCATCCGTAGTCAATCTGCTCGGAGCTAAGTCTTCCCCGTACGCAAATGAGGGACAGTTACTCCTAAAAGTCCTTCGATGTACTATTCGTAGCATACGTAACTAGGACATGAAACGACAACGATTTGCCAGGTTGACGGATAACCTTGGTTGCTTAGCAACCTCTATGTCCTATTTTGTGAATGAGAGAAGTTTCTTAAGCTTTAAACCCATTTATTAGATAGGAAAGGAGTAAGATATATATAAATATATTATTAATTTATTAAAAAATTAACTTATGTTTTTAAATCTATATATGCATAAATTTTTATTATTATTTTTTATATTATTATTATAATATTTAATAAAGTAAGTAATAAAAGATAATAAATAAATAGAACATTGACAAAAAAAAATTGCAGGGTAGGGCATGAGACCCACCACTATTCAAATTAAATCATTTAAGTAATTCGATTATTATCAGAATATTTAACTTTCTGGGTTTTTTTTTTTCTTACGTACTGGTTCAAAATATTATAATGGCTTACAATAAATAGTAAAGATAATAATATTTGGAATAAACTCCTTTGAAATATTTATCTCACTTGATAATTGATTTAAGAATATGATACATAATCCTACCTGAATAAATATTTGTGTTTTCAAAAAATGACGAGACCTTGTGAATGAGTTAACGATAAAAAAACACTACTATTTTAGAATACTTCCTTCACTACATATAAATTTTAAACTAAAAAAATTAACTTGAATTAAAACATTTGTAAACAATGCTCATCAAACCAATCAATATTTAAATTGTGCAAATGATAATTTAAAAGAATTTTATCGACGCGCCATCTTATCCAACAAAAACACATCTATCGATTCATATTCGCTTTTGTTGCCTTTCGAAAACCAACTCTATTTAACCTTGATTAGAAAGTCAGAGTTCTTTAAGGAAAGTGATGATTTTCTTAGCACATATCCGACGATTCTAATCAGCATCTCATTAGAACAAACATAAAAAAACATTCTAAAGTAACGCCACCATAAGGAAAACGGCCCTGACTTTGTTTTTGCACCTGTCAAATTTGTTTTCTGCATAATTCATTTAGAAATGATGCTAAAACTGGAGATCATTAAACATTGAGAGTTAAAAGCAAATGGCGACGACTTGAGCAGTATACTTTCCAAGGTTAGAAAACAACTGGAAATAACGTTTTTATACTGTTACGAAATAACAACTTCGTAATTCTTTTTTTTTATGCTGTGGGAAAAGAAATGGAAGAATTAAATTAATATGTTACATTTATTTGGAACATTGAAAGTTATGTTTTATTCTTTTTTTTTTTTATGTATAAAGTAGATTCAAAAGTAAAAGAATAATAATATTTCATAATCCATCCATCATTCTTTCTGATAGTGCGCCAAATAAAAAATATAACACATTATTCGAAATAATAATTTATGGTTTACTATTTTTACCCATTCATTATATCAGAAACTACAAATTGAAAATAATGAAGTCTGCCTGGAAGAGATTTCAGTTACAAAAAGAAGTCAATTTGAACATAAAAATTATTACGACCATTAGCAGAATTTGAAAAAGAAAACCGCCTATTTTCTACCGGTGATTATAATTAAACGTCCACCTTCAAAATGCTGTAAAAAAAAAAAAACACACACACACACTCGTCACATTGAGTTCACATTTGAATTGAAGATACTTGAAGAAGAGGGAAACAGTACGGCATCCGAAACAAAAAAAAAAAAAAACAAAAATACTTCTAAAGTGTATGAATAGATGGTGTTGTAGGCGGCCTAAAGAAAGTGAATTTGGCTGCTAGTGATATTTTAAATCTAAATGACAATTTGGCATGAGTTGCACATTCAACCCACTGGAGAGTTCAATGTGCTGGACTGCTTCGGTTTTTAGACGGAAAAAAGGACTTCCATGCCATTCAATAGATGTGACACTGTGAGTGGAAAGCCCATTCACCACGGCAAGGCTATACCCAATTGGATGGGAAAATTCGGTGGACCTTTTTTTTTTTTTTTGATGCTGTACCGTTTTCCCTTCTTCAAGTATTTTCAGTTCAAATGTGAACTTATTGTGACGAGTGGTTCTTTTTTACAGCATTTTGAAAGTGGGACTAAAATTATAATCACTCCGTATTTAAATTTGATGTATAGAATACTACAAAAAAAAAAAAAATGTAAATATAACGTTTGCATGCCATATTTATTTATATTTTGAGTAATAAATTATGAAAATTATACGACAATCATTAACATATTTAGTGTTAAATTTGAACTTTCTATGAGAACCAATGCATTATCACTGGATTTCACAACTTCTGCCAGAACTTAACAGAGATAAGGGAGGTGATTTCTCAAATTTGGCATTCATTTTGTTATCATGCTTTGGTTGTAAATCACTCTTCAAAGCTCGGTAAACTATGACTTCGCATCTTTTAAGCAAGGAATGAGCAACATAAATTTGAAGACTAAGAAGTACTTCCGTTCGTTAGAGCAGGGGTGGCCAACCCGCGGCCCGCCTTGCATATTTTTCCGGCCCCTGAGATTTACAATCCCACATTTACACAATATACTTATTTTATAATGCCCAAAGAAGTGAAAACCAATGTATTAAAAAAATACATTATGTACGCATCCATCTATTCAAAAATGAACTGTCGAAATAACAAGGAAAAATTGTCTTCGATTTTAAAATAATAGTCTTTCAAATATGGGACAGATAGTGGGAGGAGTTTACAGTTATGAGTTCGCGGAACAATTAAATTATATTCTGCGAACTCATGATGCGCGCGCATCGATTTGCGAAAGCTAACTGAAAGAGTGAAGAAACACATACCGCACTTGTGAAATAAATATTTTTTATTGATTTCATTTAGATGTATATATTTTTAAATTTCATTTTGAGTGTTATGTATTTCTTCACAATGGGCATTTAGTAAAATTATTAATATATTAACTATGGGGCCCTTTGTAAAATGGGCGACAGGCTCCATAATCCAAATGTACAAAAACGTAAATGTTCACGCATTAGAAGGGGGGTAATAATTATCTTTTAAAAAGGGTTATTTTACAAAAACCATATTATGAATAATTTTTTAATGCTAACATTTCACTATGCACTAAAGAGGTTTGGTTTGTTGCTCTACTGACATTTCACTGTCTACCAATTGGCCATGAGACCGAAGACTACAGAGGATAAAATAAAAACATTTACTATCGTAATACTTAAAAATATGCAAACATCTTTCTAATGAATTTTTCAAAAACATTTATATTTAAACATTACATAGCGTAATTTTATGAATTGATTTGAAAATTTTCATTTCTAAAAACATACAAACATATTTCTAACGAATAATCCGAAAAGGTCTGAAAGCATTATAATTATAATTAAATAGTTTTTCTTCTTTCTAATTCAATACACAGTTTCACAGAAATTTAAAGCTGAAATAATAAAAATCTACTGCAATAATTAGAAACGCGTTATAAAAAATATCCTCATATTTGTTTAAAAACATTACTGTAAATAATCAATACTCCTTTCGTAATGCTAGTTATTTCGCAATACATATTCTTTTGTTCATTTAATATTTTTCGTCAACTATCCCCAGGAAATATTCGTGTGATAATTATTCTAATAATTTCTTTCTGGAATCGGAAACCGATTTTAAAAGAATCCGGCCGATTCCGGTTCTGTTTACTTTCTGCAACTGAGATGCGAAACGGAAGCGCCAAGACTTTCTCGCCAAATGATTTCCAGCGCATGGGCAGAGCGCAGCTCGGGCAACCCTGTGCAAAGATTGCCACATCATGGAAACCTACTGTAACCAAGAGATTGCCGAAGCAATAAAAGAGAAAGGCAGGAGTTTACTGTAGTTCAGTTCCAGTTCAGATTTCGGAAGGGTTGTTTGTTGCAACCTGGGATCTTCTCTTTTTCCAAACCGAAACATCGGTGCATCTTATGTTCATTGTGTGAAAACGTTGCTGTCAAATTAAGTAACATGCCTTCTGCACCCCTGCTGCGTTTCAGCGACTGTCCGGCAGATACGAGAATGGAAGCCGGAGAGGTTATGTCCGGAATTTTGGAAGTGATTGGATGTTCGAATTTCTCGTCGTCAGTGTCACCAAACAGAGGTTACAGCAGAAAAACGCCGCAAACCGCGACTCCCAATAACAAAATGCAGCGTGTGTTTGTGCGCGTCTACAAGACCTCCAGCGAACACTTTGCCGTTCTCTATCCCGTGCGGGCCATTGTCACAGCTTGCCGACCCCTCGCTAGTCTGAATCTCAAGTCTTGTTCCGTGAAGCAGCTGCCCAACTGCGAATTCAGAGTTGCCCCAAAATCTTGTGAAGGAATGTCTCTGACTTTCAAAGGCACAGAAACCACCAACGAAGTACAAATCGGAGAATGGCTGCAAGCTTTCAGCGAGGCCCACGATTCCAGTCTAAGAAGGAAAAAAGTGTCTGACCACCGACTACCCCTTCCAGTACTCGTGGAAAGCGAAGAAGATGAAAGCACGGATTGACGAGACTTCAGACTCCCACATGTCATCGAAATTTATAATTTATTCTTCGTAATGTTTCCTATCGGATGCTGTGTTCGAACTGTGTTAAACATTTCATTTATCAAAACTTTGTGGTGTGAAGTTTTTACACGCCTGGACTCGTTATAGTTTTTTCACTAACTCGAGCTGTGATAAAGTCATAATGCAAAATAACGGATGAAAATACGGGAAAACTGTATTCCCGATATTGGAATTGTTCTGATTGTAAGTCTCAACGATTATTATCTCTTATTTTTAATTAAGTACATATCCAGTTTCGGCCAATATGGAACAGTGCCATTTATGTTGTTTAAGAACTAACCGAACATTCCAAACTTATTTTAACTTCTTGTCTTTCAATTTTTATGAAATAGTATAATATTTGATTGTTAATTAAAACTAACTTCTAAGTACTTTAAATACAATAATTTATTAAGAAAAATGATGAAATTCTGTTTGATTCTATTATGTTATTATTGCATTTTTTTTTTTCTTTCCTTAACTATGTATTGGGTGTTTATTTGTAACAATAATTAATAAGAAATATTCTGTTTTTTATCATTAATATGCTGCCTTGTCTCGTCAAAGTGTCTGTATAATCCATAGGATTTTGTAAAACTGACTATAGAGTATGAATATGTATTATAATATAGAATATTTTTTTTATATTGATAACAAAATATTAAACTGTTCAAGAATTTTAAGAAATAGATTTATACTTTTGTAAATAATAACGCTTTTCGGATAATTGTTATTGAAGAATAACCTACTTGATAAGTTAATGTTCCATTTAACATTCCAAGTCTTAAATAGAAGTAAATTTTGTACATATGTAAATAACATACTTATCCCTGAACTGTGTAAACATTTCGACTTATCAAGATAAAACCTATAACTTCCTTGCTAATATCGTGTCTTCAAAGTATTTTCGTGAACTTACATTTATATTTTTTTTTCTGTTTGAAAAGGCATAAGAGAAAGATTGATTACTCTTTTTATTTTAAATTCTTGGACTTTTATAAAATCTGTTTTTGTAATTAAAAGTTACCTATAGAAATTCCATTTTATACCATTTGAAAAATTTAAAACCCTTAATATCGAGAGAAAACGTTTAACTCTTCCATATTTTTTGCAGAATTTATATAAAATTTATAAAAGAAATATCAAATTCTAAAATATTCTTTTTTTTTAATTACACTAATATCATATTTCTCAATATTTTGGATGCATTTATTGTATTTCATTTGTGTGTGTATATATAGCAGCTGCCTTTCAGAAAAAGCACAATATTGGATGTCTGAAAAGTGTTTTTTCTTTATAATTAAAATTTTGAATTCATTTTTTCAACTAATGGTATTATTCTTGTAAAAATTGTAAATAATGTCATTTGTCTTGTCAGAATTTTATTTATAATTGAATAAAAAAAAAAAAAACTTTTTATGACTTTATGTACCTCATTTCTTTTTTATAAATGTTTTTTTTTTTTTAATGTAGTTAAGTTATACACGATAATTTCTACATTAATGTGTAGGTTATGAATATCAGATTTCAAAAAATTAACAAATCAATATGCTTTCTAAAAATAAATAAGTGTTTAAATCTTTTTTAAAAGTTAAAATAAAAAATATTTTGTAGTTTTTAATTATAATTTGTTCTTAATTAGTTAAGATTAGAATAAAAATTCTTTTAAGTGTATATGAAGTTTACATATTTTTACAATTTAAATTTTTTAAAGAATAATAATTATGTAAATAAAAGCATATTAGGACAAAGAAAGTACTAAAGATTCTTCAATAATTTAGTATATATTTAAATATATGGTATTATTTTTTCAATTTAATTGTATTTCATTGGGAAAAGATTTCTTAGTGTATAAATTGATTTTTCTAGTGAAAAATCAAAATATTTCAGCTTTTTATTAGGCATTATCAAAACAACTGTTTATTTCGGCTAACTATTTACAGAACCGAAATATTTGTTAACTTAAAGGTGGGTGTTTCTATAGTAAAAACAAACTCGCAATTTTTTTTTTTTTTTTAAATAATAAACTTTACAGTGGCAATTTTGACAATGGAATTAAAAAAACCTGAAACAATTTATTTTTATTATATTCTAGGCATATTTTTTGTATTCAGACATATAAATATCTTTCATTTAACTAAAGATTAGAAAGGTTAATTCTTGTTTCAAGAAAGATATTCTGGAGTGACCATCATGAATATACTATTAATTAAAATTTGTTCTTAATTAGATAAAAATAATTTTATTAAACTTGTATATGACATAATCTTAAGTGATAAACTCAATTAGTCTTATTTTTAGTTTTTAAAGAATAATTAACTCTTACTTGACCTAGTTCCTTTTTATTTTTTCATTTATGTGAATGAGAAATTTAACATTTAAAAATTCTTACATAAATATTTATCAAGCTCTACTAATGTTGCATAAATTGAAACTAACGTTCTCAAAATTTCATTTGATATTTGCATTGCAATGTATTACATTACAACAGACTTAGTTCTGCTCAATATTTGATTTTCTCCGAGTTTAGTCACAATTGAAAGTTCCTTTATAATATAGTATTTAGCAATATGGTTTTGGGAATTTTCAACACATGCTTAAAACTAATTCTGATAAAAATATAATATATTTGTTCATGTATATCTCAGTAATCATTTATAAAATATGAAACTAAACTATCGTGAATAACTAAAATTGAAATTTCACTGGAAAGTTATTATTTATTACTTAAATTTTATTGAAACTTTAGCTTAGATATTCATTAAAGAAGTAATAAATCAAAAATTTATATAATAAATGCACTGGGCTTAACCTATTTTAATGATTATCATTAAAAATGTTTCCAAATACTATAAACCAAACCAATACTATACTGAAACTTTATTTAGTATTTCTATAAATTCTATTTTTATTTGGACATTGTATATTTGCATGGCAATGCATTAAATTATAACAGGTTTGGTTTGGCTCAATATTTGATTGTATCAGAATTATTTGGTCACAATCAAAAGTTCATTTAAAATATAGTAGTTGGCAGTTTTGTTTTGGGAATTTTTTAATACATGCTTAAAAATAATTCTGATAAAACCATAATGTTATATTTTGTTCATGTATATCTAATAATCATTTCTAAAATGTGAATTATAAAATTAAACTATTGTGAATTACTAAAGTTGAACTTTTAGCTTGGAAGTTCATTGAAATTTTTTAAATGAGTAATGAATCAAAAATTTATGTTATAAATGCACAGGGATTAAGTTGTTATATGATTATCATAATCTTTTCTTTTCCAAGTAATATAAAAAAAAAAAACTTGCAAATTATAAATGGCAATTGAAGTGAATAATTTAAATAATATGACTAATCTAAATAGACTGAAAATTGCCTCAGTGTTATAATTTTAAAATGCATAAAATAACTCATTTAGACCTTGGTTGTTACGTTATGATTGTTATTGATTTTTTTTTCATGAAAAAATGTTAGAAATATTTGCATTTGTAAATATTTTTTTGACCTTTTTCGAAAAGTAAGTGATTTTAAAATAAGGCATTTTATTATAAGATCATTAAGTTAAATTTACTTTAATAATAGTTAGTTATAAGTTGATGAAATAGTTTACCATTTTAAGTTTGATAAAAAAATATTACGAAAAGTTATGTTAAAGGAAAAATAAATTTATAATATGTTTTTATCTTTGAGAAATTAGTATCTTAATCATTGTTTTTATTTTTGAAAAATTAGTATCACTTAGTTTTATAATTTATCTAAAAGCTAATGAAAAGAAATTTATATGAATTTGGAGAGAAAAAAAAGGGAACTATCAAATGGAGTTTGACTTCTCGAAGAATTAATTTTTAAATATTGAGATAAATTTATTAAAAGATTTATTTTCTTTTAAACTAAAATATGTTATATTTAAACATGGCTGAAATTTTTAATGTTTTTCTTGGTATGGATTTTTATTCTATATATTTCAATGTAATAAAAGTTTATAATTTTCATAATTGCTTAGTGACAAATAAAAACAGCATTTGATAATATTAAAAAAAAAAAAAAAAAAAACTTTTTAGTTTTTTTGAAATATATTTTTAGGCAAGTAGCAAAAGAATAATTTTAAATAAAGCATTTTATTTCTAAAAGGAAGTTATATCTGAGGTATTATTTCACAAATTTAAAAACATGAGTTATTTGAAATCCATTTTGTTACTTGTTGCAAAAATGCAATACATTTCTAAAACTATATTGTGTAATTCATTTTTATTCATTTCTACTACTATTAATTTAAGATATAGGACAAATTAAAAAATTGTTTTTTTTTTTTTTCTCTTGTGTTTATTTTAATTTTATTGTCTAGATTATTTAAAAATATAAATAAATTTTATATTCTTTAAATAATGTAATTTTGTCGTACGAAAATGCTATATTCTTAACAATTTTCGTATATATAAATTTTTTTTATTATTGTACGAAAATGGTGCATTCTTTACAATTTTCGTGTATGTTTTTTTATTTTGTTGTACGAAAATGCTGTATTCTTTATAATTTTCGTATATACTTTTTTTTGTTGTATTCTTTTACTAATAAATAATAATACAAAAAAATTCACGGTTAAAATCAATCAACTGAAAAGGGGAAAAAAAAAAGATCTGCAGTAATTCAGAAAATGGCTCGAAGGTTTTCAGGAATATGAGGCATTGAAACTAAAACAAAACAACACTACATCACTTTAAAAGAATGTTCCACCAGAATAATTTAAAAAAGAAAAAAATTTTTTTTTTTTTTTTTTTTTTTTTTTAACGGCCCGGGTAATACGTCTACTGCGGAAAAAATGATTGCCTTGATTGCTTGCGAAACCTAAAGGCATTGAACTTTTGTCAACTATAAATATTTTATTTTTAAATTTTTTGTATTATATCTAGTTTGGAGATGAATATACGTGACAACTTATTTTTTTGCATTGATCTATGTTTGAATTATAATGTATTTGTATTTTTAAAAAATGTTAATTAGCAGCAATACGAATATTTTTCTGATTACTACGTTCTTCGATCGAGCAGCAATACGAATATTCTTTGATTACTACGATATACTATGTTCTTCGATTGAGCAGCAATGCGAATATTCTTTGATTACTATGCTCTTCGATTGAGTAGCAATACGAATATTCTTTGATTATTACGATATACTACGTTCTTCGATTGAGCAGCAATACTATATTCTTTGATTACTACGATATACTACTTTCTTCGATTGAGCAGCAATACGAATATTCTTTGATTACTACGATATACTACGTTCTTCGATTGAGCAGCAATACTAATATTCTTTGATTGCTACGATATACTACGTTCTTCGATTGAGCAGCAATACGAATATTCCTTGCTTATGACAGCAATATTAATATTCTTTGATTTGATTCAATGTGACTTTGTTAAAAATGACTAAAATTTTTAAATAGAACGTTGCAGGGATTGTAAAGTTCGGATAATGTGAAACAAAACTATTTTAAATCTGACTAAGTAAACAGTAAACAAAATTATTTATTGAATTTCAAATATTTTCTGTTTTAAAATAAATATATAAATGTTTGAGTTATGCTATTTGCTTTCAATTATTGAACTAGAAATAATTTCAAACTTATGTTTTTTAATTTTAAGTATTTTTTATGTAAAAAAAGGAAATAAAAAAAAATGTTTTTTAAAATTTTAATTTTATTAACAATTTAAATCTTCAATTTCAATTTTTGTAACAATGTAAAAAATTATTAATTTAGGGTGCATTTTTATGTTCCTTCCACTAATTTAAAAATATGATATAACATGACATAATTTTTTTAAAACGAAGATATGAGGGAAAAAAATTTATTTAGCATTCAAATACAGCGATGGCCAGAGTGGCTGGCGCTCAGTACCGCAGGTTTCGGGTTCGAGTCCGTCGGTGACATGGATGTTTGGAGTGGTTTGGAATCCACTTTAAACCAGATTTGGTTTAGGATAGGATCGTAGAACGTTGTTGGGCTTAATGTGTTGCGTCCATAGCCTACCTTCAAGCTGCACGTGCCCCCTGGGTAGTGCTCAATGAATAACAGCGGTGCAGCCGTTGCTGATAGCATAGAGATGAACTGTCTCTGTATTGCCAGCTGCATTAGACTAACATCTCTATTAAACAGGAAAAAAAAGTGTACGTTGTTTCTTGAGTTCGATAAGTGACTCGATTAAAGTTGTAATTGAACAAAAAAACTTTCATTAGAGCATTTCAAATGATAATGCAAAATGTTGCATTCTAAAATATTTTCTGTAACACTTCAGGCTAAAGAAATGGGTCAATCCATATAAAGAAGTTTTCACAAAGAGTCCTTTACCTTGAAATTCGAACTACTAGGATGCCATTTGCAACAATTCCTTATTCAAATGGATTAAGGCCAGATGGTTTGGTTTTGTCGCTCTACGGTCATCTTGTGCACATTTTAAGCTAAACAGACCGGTACTTACAGCTTAAAGTGGATTCGAACCACTACAAACATCTACGGCACCGCCGGACTCAGGCACCTGTAGTAGCGAGCACCAGAGCGCTAACCACTCGGCCATTCAGGCCCCTAAAATTTGATGAAGATGGAGGGATGGTGATTTATTTTTAATTAAAATTGTATTGGCAGACGGAGTACAGATTACAGAGTACTCATAGAAAGATCCCTGAACCACCTCGTCTTAATTCATGTATAAAATTTACGATTATTAATTGACTGTTTAAGGTTAGTATATGGTAAAAAGTAAAGTTTCTAAAAATTTAAAAAAAACATGGTAATCTAAAAATTAAAAAAAAAAAAAAATACTATAAATAAAATAAAAGTAAGATAAAAAAAAATAAAAAGTTAAAATTAAAGTTAAAAGAATTTAAATTAAAAATTCGGTACAGTGAGGACCCGTTGTGAATGCCATGAAAATATAGAATAAGATTAAAATGTGATGATTGCTGAACGTGTGGGCCGTAACGATGAATCTGTAAAAAAGCCTTAAGCCCCCCCAAAAGACCGTTCTGGTATTTTTTTTTTATATATATATATATTTCATTTTATGATAATTTTTGTCTTATCCTTTTAATTTACAACAAAAACAAGTTATATAAAAAAAAATTTTTAAGTCAATTCCTACTTTTTTTCACTCTATTGCAGAAAGTCCTTTATAAATAATTTTCGTTCATTTTTTAAGTTTATCTGGCGTCATCTATGGGTAGATAAATGCAACTTAAATCTAAAAAAAACACTAAAATTAATCAATTAAATTTAATTACTGAATTAATATTTGAAAAAAAACTGTATTAACATCCAGTGTCGTCCACTACAAGTTAAAAAAAAAAAAAAAAAAAAAATTTGAACTTGAGTGGATGAATAAAAAAATAACGATTGAAAATTATATAGGGAGAGTGTGAGCTAATAGAAGGAATTGAAAAAAAAGGGGTGAAAAAAGAAAAATTAAGCCTGACTGTGGTCACTAGTCGGCAAAAGAATTAAGGTGTACATCGTAGCTGAATAGCGAATGGAGCTGGGCTTTCATTCGAACCTCCGCCCTTAAAATTGTATTGTGTTCTATTTATCACTATTACGCGATGTTGGAAATACAATTTTTGAATTTCATTCAATTTTCAACAATGCTTTTTATGTATCTATTATTATTATTTTTTTTTTTTCAGATTCATATTAATCTTAGATAGAGTGAAAACAAGTGATATAAAATAAAAAAATTTAAAAAATCAATTCCTACTTTTTTTTTCACTCTATTGCAGAAAGTCCTTTATAAATAATTTTCGTTCATTTTTTTTTAAGTTTATCTGGCGTCATCTATGGGTAGATAAATGCAACTTAAATCTAAAAATCACTAAAATTAATCAATTAAATTTAATTACTGAATTAATATTTGAAAAAAAAAACTGTATTAACATCCAGTGTCGTCCACTACAAGTAAAAAAAAAAAAAAATGTATTTGAACTTGAGTGGATGAATAAAAATAACGATTGAAAATTATATAGGGAGAGTGTGAGCTAATAGAAGGAATTGAAAAAAAAAAGGGGTGAAAAGAAAAATTAAGCCTGACTGTGGTCACTAGTCGGCAAAAGAATTAAGGTGTACATCGTAGCTGAATAGCGAATGGAGCTGGGCTTTCATTCGAACCTCCGCCCTTAAAATTGTATTGTGTTCTATTTATCACTATTACGCGATGTTGGAAATACAATTTTTTTGAATTTCATTCAATTTTCAACAATGCTTTTTATGTATCTATTATTATTTTTTTTTTTTCAGATTCATATTAATCTTAGATAGAGAAAAACAAGTAATATAAAAAAAAAAAATTTAAAGTCAATTCCTACTTTTTTTCACTCTATTGCAGAAAGTCCTTTATAAATAATTTTCGTTCATTTTTTTTAAGTTTATCTGTGGCCATCTCTTGGTAGATATATGCAAACTTAAATCTAAAAAAAAACTAAAATTGATTAATTAAATTTAATTACTGAATTAATATTTGAAAAAACTGAATTAACATCAGTGTCATCCACTACAAGTTAAAAAAAAAAAATAATGTATTTGAACTCGAATGGATGAATAAAAAGTTATTTCATGAACGATTGAAAATTGGAACAAGATATATATATATAGGGAGAGTGTGAGCTAATAGAAGGAATTGAAAAAAAAACTTCGTTTAAGAGAATAAAGGAACGTCGAATATTTCTACTTGATTGGAAGGGAAGACTATTCGTAGAATGGCGAGCCGTTCTCTCTCAGATTGGACTCATTTGTATCGGAATCCGGAACCGTTTGCTTCAAATTGGTTTTTAATATTTGCTTGGCGACGCTTCAATTTCCATTTGGACGCTCCATATTTGCATGAGGAATTCCGTTCGTTTTCTCCATCGACCGTTTGACATTTAGAATTTGAAATTTTTCTTCTCCAATTTGTGAAAATTGAATGATCGCCGTTCAGATTGCGATGATAATTTATTCTGTTGGGCACATAAACGTAAATGTGTTTATTTAAAATGCGAAAAAAAGTTTCTTTCTTTACATCTTGTGTGTAGTTTTATTACACGCTAAGGGGCCTGGCTGAGTGACTGGCGCTCTGGCGCTCGATACCACAGTTTTTGGGTTCGAGTCCCGGCGGTGTCATGGATGTTTGTCGGGGTTCGAATCCACTTTGAACCGTAGGTTCCGGTCTAATAGGATCGTAGAGCGTTGTGGGGGGTCGTGTGACTCGCGTCCGTAGCCTATCTTCAAGCGACACGTGCCTCTTGCAAAAATGAGTAACAGTGGTGCAGCCCTGCTTATGGCATAAAGATAACTGTCTAAGTATTTTTGCCAGCTGTATTAGGAAAAAATTACTTTTTAATATTGCAAATAATAGTAATAATAATAAAAGAAAATAAATAAGTGAATGATAAAAGGTAGAAAGGTTAGTTTCAATATGAAAAATGAGAGAGAATTAAAAAGAACCCAATTTTTGAAACTCTTAATTTTTTTTTTTTTTTTTGCAATAGTACACGAGCACGAGGGGCCAATGAGAGCAGCCTGTCGGCTTTCTCATCAACTTGTAAAAAGTTATACTGTAGTAAGTTAAGTCAAATTAATTTAGTTTAATAGGTGCCTGGGCCACACACTGTAGCCTTGCCGCCGTGCATACTGTAAGCTAATTAGACCAGAACCTACAGTTTTACGTGGTTCCCAACCACTCATAAACATCCATGGCTGCGCCCCAATTGGAAACTGAAGCCTGCTGTGCCAAGGGACAGAGCGCCTAGCTAATTGACCAGCAGGGCGCTTAAAAAAAAAAAAAAAAAAAAAAGATGATGAGGAGAAATAGCTAGTTGGACCAAAATATCATATTTTATGCCTTTGTTGTTGCCGTGTCCCACATGGAAGGAGGGAAGAGGGTGCAGCTTCTGTTCTGATGGAGCTCCAGTATGTAGAAGTCTGACTTAGGCTCCGTGACGCTCTTACAGTCATAGGAGACCGGGACATACGGCTTAAAGTGGATTCCGACCACTAAAACATCCATGGCACCGCCGGGACTCGAACCCGAAAACCTGTGGCACCGAGCGCCAGACACTTGGCTATTCAGGCCCTATTTTAAGCCTTTGTTTGTTAGTTTTCCCTACGAGTAGCTTTTTTTTTTTACTTGATTATTCATTGTAAATTTAAAAGTTTAGAACGGACAGTAATCAGACTATTTTGGATACATTTTTAAGCGTCCGGTTCCAAAAGGATTTTCCGTTGGATATAAATTGTTCCTAATGCTGGCCATTATCTATTGTGAAGGAGAGGAACTGCTACAAAACAATAGCAGTTTATTTTTGTGCGTACTGTTTTTTTACTTCTCATGAACATTGTGACGGAAATAGAATGCGTCGAAAAATCTTTTGTGTTGCGGTTTCTTTTTCTTTCTCTTTTTCCATTCATATTTTTCTACGAAACAGAAGCAATCGAGAGGGCCGCTGGTGCGTAACAAAAGAAATGGAATTAATCCCTTTCGAATGGCGATTCTCACTAACTCTCATGCTAAGCAGGTGCCACTGGATGTCCTTTTCTTGCGTATAAATCCGTTTTATTTATTTATTAATTTTTTTTTTCTTTTTGTAGGCCTGAAGTATTACGCAGAAAAAAATAAAAGCTGTTTTTGAGTTGTATTAGAACATTAAAATTGACCTGGAGAAAAAAAAAAAAAATCTTCAAAATGCTAAGATTTTGTTAGGTTTTGACTTCTAGGGTCATTTTGTGCACACTTTGGACCGGGACCTACAGTTTAACGTGTGGATTCCGAACCACTACTAGTACTACACCACATCATTTTGCCTAGATCTGAGTGGCCCCTTGACCGTTTGGGAATGATGTGGGTGAGAAGAAGAAGTCTGATTGGGCTCTCTGACGCTCTACGATCCTATGAGACCGGGACCTACGGCATAAAGTGGATTCCGAACCACTACAAACATCCAGTGGCAAAGACGGGATTCGAACCCGAAACATATTATTTGAGTACCAGAGCTCTAGCTACTCGGCCATCGGGCCCCGATTTCGAACCACTAAGAAACATCCATGTCATAACCAGGATTCGAACTTGAAGCTTGGGATACCAACGGGCAGAGCGCCAGCCACCATTGGCTATCAGGCCGCCAACAAGCCATGGAGCCCCTATTCGTTATGTAATTCCCAATAGACTCTGACTTACAGATTAATGCGGATTCCGAACCACTGCTACTACACCACAACATTGTGCCTAGAGCTGAGTTACCCTTTTTACAATTTGGGAATCCACTTTAAGCCTTAGGTCTCTGTCTCATATGTCTGCAAGAGCGTTGGGCTTAGTGCTGACAACCCTACCCGGTAAAAAAGAAAACATCTGTCTAGAAATTTGCCAGCAGATAGACGGCCTTGGCCCACTATGGAGCTGCTGCGCCACTGCTGCTGATGAAGCAAAGCCAAACAGACAGCTCTCGTTGTATATGATATAGTATAGGCGCAATAAATCTGTAGGCCGAAAGATTCTTCTATTTGAAATGAGAAAGAGAGTTTGAAAGTGCAAACTTCTCAGATGTCGTCTTTAGAGGTCGTTTGAAATAGTGCTGGGAAAATATGGACAGTGTAGCATCCCCCATTAACGATCTCTCTGCGCAACGCTGCATCTGCTACATCTCTGCCTTTGTGAGACATGATTTAGGTCAAAACATTTGAAACTATT